>BQNB010042486.1:0-46098 GCA_026074375.1 Tanacetum coccineum
TTTTTGGGCTAAATTTTTTGGGCTTTTTTGGCCCAGCACTGTAGCACTGTAGCAGTGCTACAGTGCTTAAAATGAATAGTGGAGATGGTCAAAAAACGCTGTCGTTTTGATTCTAAAATGTGTAGTATTATAATGAACAGTGAACTTGGGTCAAAACTATGTCGTTTAACTTCTGTAATGTGTAATATGATAATGTTTAAAAAAAAACTAATTGGGCCGGCTCAAATTTTTGGGCTTTTTTTGGCCTTCATATTTAATAGTGCGTGTTTATTTTTTCAGTATAGTCAATTCGGAAATGTTACCGCGGATATTTTTTTATCTGAATGCTTCGATACTTTTGTAGCATTTTTTTCCTCCATATTTTGTGCCGTCAAATTTATAAAAAAAAAAACTAATTGGGCCGGCCCAAATTTTTGGGCTAAATTTTTTGGGCTTTTTTAGCCCAGCACTGTAGCACTGTAGCAGTGCTACAGTGCTTAAAATGAATAGTGGAGATGGTCAAAAAACGCTGTCGTTTTGATTCTAAAATGTGTGGATATTTTTTTATCTGAATGCTTCGATACTTTTGTAGCATTTTTTTCCTCCATATTTTGTGCCGTCAAATTTAAAAAAAAAAACTAATTGGGCCGGCCCAAACCGGCCCAAATTTTTGGGCCTGTTTAAGTCAATTCGGAAATGTTACCGCGAGTATTTTTTTATCTGAATGCGTCGGTACTTTTGTAACATTTTTTTCCTCCCTATTTTGTGCCAACAATTTAAAAAAAAAAAAAACTAATTGGGCCGGCCCAAATTTTTAGGCTAAATTTTTTGGACTTTTTTGGCCCAGCACTGTAGCACTGCTACACTGTAGCAGTGCTACAAGCAGTGCTACAGTGCTTAAAATGAATAGTGGAGATGGTCAAAAAACGCTGTCGTTTTGATTCTAAAATGTGTAGTATTATAATTGGGATACAAATTAAATAGGATATCATCTAGATAAAACAAATTGAAATTGTTATATGTGTTAAATGTTAACAGTATTGGTTATTTGTGTTTCGACTTTGGTACCGGTCTACTCATGAGACGAGGAGCTTAAGAGTTTATTTAACTAGACCGATTTTAATTAGTTATTTTAGTTAAATAAATCGGGTGGTTATCATTTAATTGCGGGTCTCCAATTCGGTTCCATTTTCTTTCCTTTTTCAATTAATTAGTGTAGTTTTTATTTTCGTTTTATAATATGTTTTCCATGCTTAGTGTAAATTTATTTTTAAATGCTACGTTTAAATTCATTATGAGTAGTGAGTAGATTTATTAGTGCTTGTTAAGTGATTAGTGATTTGGAATTTAAGTGCGGATTTAAAAAGATTTAAAAAATATTATTAGTCATTAATATTTTCTTTTCGATTTACATTCCGTCATTTATTTTTAATGCAATTTAATTACTTGTCATTTATTTTCTTGAACCTAAGCCCGCACTTAATGAACATTTCACGTCATTTAGCAAGCATGTTAGTCATTTATATTTTTAGATCATTTTTAGTATACTCTTATAGTTTTAATCTTAGATTTTTAATTAGTATAATTTAGTGTGCTTTTTATATGCTTTTCCTTTTAGTAGATTTAGAAACAAAATCAAAAACTTTTATGACATTCAAGCTCGAATTACAACTTGAGCGTAGATTTCCATTCACCCCTCGCCGAGGAAACGACTCGGAAGGTTTTTGAAATTGCTTTGGTTAAAAGCGATTTTCTAAGAACCCGACGGAAATACTATTCTATATTATTATTGATATCTTCCTTATTATTACGTATTTATATATTAGATATATATTATATGTAGTAATTTGGACGGATCAATGTACTGTGTTTGGCATGCAAGGGTTGTGTTCTTCACCCTAACTGCTCCAGCTGGTAGGCCTTAGGTGTGTATGTCATCGGGGTTGCAACCCGAAGAGCGTTGGTACGCGTTGGAATAAGACTAGCGGGGATGCTAGGTCTTGGTACATGATTAGCGGGGATGCTAAGTCATGGGTTGGTTTGCATATATTCACTGTCATATAGCACAATTGTCCAAACTGTATGAGATATTGGCACAGCGACTGGGTTTTGAGTCAAAACCTATGAGCTCACCAACATTATTGTTGACGTTTTCGAGTATCATTTTCAGGTGATGTTAATGATCGTTAGAGTATGGTGCTTGTTGCAGACTTTAGAGAATTCTGTAGAAATCTTGCTTGAAAAGTCTTGCATTTGATGTTCGCTTTGGATTTGGTTTTCTTGAGGATCGAGACAAGATTTTATGGACCCCTGCGTGGCTTAAAAATGTAATAATTGGCGACTATCTGATGTGTTCTTGATTTGGGACATCACTCAAAGTTATTGAGGTTGATGGTCATCATAACACTTTTCATTTATGCATTTTAGATTTCTCTAGTTTGTATCTTGTGTTGTGATTGATCATTATGCCGCATTTCTGTGTTTCCGCCTATGACGAGGTGTGACAGAATGGTAATCAGAGCCAAGGTTATAGAGAACTAGGTGGTTTGGCCTAGACTATAACCTAGGAACCTTCATATAGTTGCATCATAGGATCTATGTGTGCGGTGTTCTGCTTATACGTGCTTATGTGGTTATGTGGTATATAGTACTAGTTAAGTCATTCATTGAAATGTGTGAGCCTAATACTAAGTACAACTGGGAAAGGATACGGATATAAATACGGTGGCCAACGTAATTATGGATGTATCACGACTCACGCATATTTAGTATCATCGTTCATACAAATCGGTGTTGATACCTTAGGACCGTAGATTGTGTGATATAGTATACTAGGCTATCCTGTGCGTGTTGACTATCCCACCTACCTAACGTTGCCCATGTTCTCCCTCGTGTGGATAATGTCGCCTACGATGACGACCCGAAGTGCTGGTCGGCCTGTTGCCGCATCACGAGGAGGGGGAACGGGTGGACGAGCCGGTAGAGGTGGTGGTAGGACTAGAGGTCGTTCTGGTGATCAGGGTGATGGTAGGAATGATGGTTTGGGTGG
The DNA here is from genome assembly GCA_026074375.1 of Tanacetum coccineum. Classification (NCBI taxonomy): domain Eukaryota; kingdom Viridiplantae; phylum Streptophyta; class Magnoliopsida; order Asterales; family Asteraceae; genus Tanacetum; species Tanacetum coccineum. The sequence goes on from BQNB010042486.1 coordinate 3,029, forward strand.
CCAAGTAGGTGGTTAGGGTAGTGAGGTGAATGGTGGTGTTGACGGATTCCCTGACTTCTCCACCATCATTGCACAGCAGTTGCAGAATTTACTCCTCACTATTGTAGCCCAAGTAGGCAGCCAAAGTAGAGGTCAAGGGGTTGGTAGGAACCAAAACGACGATGCCGTCAATGACCACATCCGGGGTGATGTTGGGAATGCCACTGAAGGCAATGACCATAGGGGTTGTACTTATAAGGAATTCTTAGCTTGTAACCCAAAGGAGTATGATGGTAAGGGAGGTGCTATAGTGTATACTCGTTGGATTGAGAAGATGGAGTCGGTTCATGATATGAGTGGGTGTAGGGATAGTCAGAGAGTGAAGTATTCTGCTGGTTCATTTGTTGGTAAGGCTCTCACGTGGTGGAATTATGAGATTCGCACACGGGGTCGAGAGGCCGCTGTAGGTATGTCTTGGGAAGACTTTAAGACTTTGACTATGGAGGAATTTTTCCCGAGTAATGAGATGAAAAAGCTAGAAACTAAGTTGTGGAATCACTCCATGGTCGGGGTTGGCTATGCTGCGTATACTGATAAGTTTCATAAGTTGGCTAGGTTAGTTCCTCACTTAGTAACCCCGGAAGGTAAGAAGATTGAGAGGTACGTGTATGGCCTTGCTCCACAAATTTGAGAAATGGTGGCAGTAACGGAGGCAAAGACCATCCAAAAGGCTGTGCAGTTAGCTGGCACATTGACTGATGAAGCCCTTAGGAATGGGTCAATAAAAAAGAACCCTGAGAAGAGAGGAAATGTGAAAGAACCTAGTAAGGATAGGAATGAAAGGGGGGATAACAAGAGGACTAGAACGGGAAATGTATTTGCTACGACCGCAAACCCTGTTAGGGGAGGTTACACAGGTACGGCACCCAAGTGTACCGCCTGTGGCTATCACCATTCACCCGAGACTCATTGCCGCATGTGTTTCAACTATAACCGCCCATGACATTTTGCTAGAGATTGTAGAGTGGCACCTAGGAATGTGAACCCCATCACTGCAAGAAACCCAGTTGCTAGAACCTGTTTCGAGTGTGGTAGTACCGATCATATCAAGTCAGCTTGTCCTAGGATAAATCAGGCTTAGAGGCCAGGAGGAAACCAACAGAACCAAGTTGTGGCTGTTAATAGGGGCCAGGGTCGTGGAAACCAAGGGAACCAAGCTAGGGGTGAGGCATTCATGTTGGGAGCAGAGGAGGCTCCCCAGGACCCGAACATCGTGACGGGTAAGTTTACTCTAAATTATCATTATGCCACTACCTTATTTGACTCTGGTGCCGACTATAGCTTTGTTTCCACTACTTTTATACCACTGATAGACATAGAGCCTAGTGATTTAGGTTTTAGTTATGAGATTGAGATAGCTAGCGGGCAGCTAGTAGAGATTGATAAAGTTATTAGGGGGTGAAAATTGGAAATAGAAGGTCATATGTTTGACATTAACTTGATACCCTTTGGAAGCGGAAGTTTTGATGTGATCATAGGAATGGATTGGTTGTCTGACCATAAGGCTGAGATAATTTGCCATGAGAAGGTAGTAAGGATACCACTACTAGATGGCAAGGTGCTTAGAGTATTAGGAGAGAAACCCGAAGAAAAGATGAGGCAATTGATGAGTGCTAAGGCTAAAGAGAAGAAACAAGAAGAGATAGTAGTAGTGAGAGGTTTTCCCAGAGTATTCTCGGATGATCTATCTGGATTGCCGCCGGTTCGGGAGATCAAATTTCGGATTGAGTTAATCCCTGGAGCAACGCCGGTTGCAAAGTCTCCCTATCGTTTGGCGCCTTCTGAATTGGAGGAGTTGTCGGGACAACTCAAGGAACTCCAGGACAAAGGTTTCATTCGACCAAGCTCATCGCCCTGGGGAGCACCGGTGTTGTTCGTTAAGAAAAAGGACGGATCCTTTAAGATGTGTATTGACTATAAAGAACTGAATAAGTTGACCATTAAGAACCGTTATCCACTCCCTAGGATAGACGACCTGTTCGATCAACTTCAAGGATCGTAGTACTTCTCTAAGATAGACCTTAGGTCCGGATACCATCAGCTGAGAGTACATGAGGACGACATTCTAAAGATCGCGTTTAGGACTCATTATGGACATTTAGAGTTCACAGTGATACCCTTTGGTTTGACTAACGCACCAGCGGTATTTATGGATTTGATGAACCGAGTGTGTAGGCCGTATCTAGACAAGTTTGTGATAGTGTTCATCGATGACATCTTGATTTACTCTAAGACTCGGGAAGAGCATGAAGAGCATTTAGGATTGGTGTTAGAACTGCTCAAGAAGGAGAGGTTGTATGCAAAGTTTTCTAAGTGTGAATTTTGGTTGCGAGAAGTGCAGTTTCTTAGGCATGTGATTAATAGTGATGGAATTCATGTAGACCCTAGTAAGATTGAGGCCGTTAAGAATTAGGAAGCCCCTAGAACTCTGTTTGAAGTTCGTTCATTCTTAGGATTGGCAGGGTATTATCGTAGATTCATTGAGAACTTTTCTAGGATAGCTAAACCGCTTACTGTCTTGACTCAGAAAAGTAAGACCTTTGATTGGGGTGAGGAGCAGAAGAATGCGTTTCAAACTTTGAAGGATAAGTTGTGTAATGCACCTATTCTAGCTCTCCCTAATGGATCGAAAGATTTTGTAGTATATTGTGATGCGTCCGGATTAAGATTAGGTTGTGTGTTGATGCAAAGAAATAAGGTGATAGCTTATGTATCTAGGCAATTGAAAATCCATGAGAAGAATTACACCACCCATGATTTGGAACTGGGTGCGGTTGTGTTGGCACTTAAGATTTGGAGACATTACTTGTATGGGACAAAGAGTGTCATATATACGGATCATAAGAGTCTCCAACACATTTTTAGTCAGAAAGAGTTGAACATGCGACAGCGTCGCTTGATAGAGTTGTTTAGCGATTATGACTGTGAAATTCGCTACCACCCTGGTAAGGCGAATGTAGTAGCTGACGCGCTAAGTAGGAAAGAGCGAGTGAAACCTTAGAGAGTTAGAGCAATGAACATGACCCTTCAGTCGAGTATCAAGGATAGGATACTAGCGGCTCAGAAGGAGGTGTCTGATGAGTTCGCATGATTACAGAGAGGTATAGATGAGATGATTGAACTTAGGAATGATGGAGCGTTGTATTACCTGGATCGAATATGGGTACCTTTGAAGGGTGATGTGAGAACCCTAATAATAGACGAAGCCCATAAGTCGAAGTACTATGTACACCCATGAGCGGATAAGATGTATTATGACCTTAGAGATAGGTATTGGTGGCAGGGTATGAAGAATGACATAGTTGTGTATGTGAGTAAGTGTTTGACTTCTTTAAAGGTTAAGGCTGAGCATCAGAGGCCATCTGGCTTGCTGCAACAACCTGAGATTCTTGAATAGAAATAGGAAGGGATAGTTGTGGATTTTGTGACTAAGTTGCCTAGGACTAGTATTGGGCATGATACAATCTGGGTCATTGTGGACTGATTGACTAAGTCTGCTTATTTTCTAACTACCCGTAAGGATTATAAGATGGATAGATTGGCTAGGTTGTACTTGAATGAGATTGTTGCTAGGCATGGTGTACCGATTTTGATCGTATCTGATCGTGATAGTCGGTTCACGTTGAGGTTTTGGCAGTTAATGCAAGAGGCATTAGGAACCCGGTTAGACATGAGTACGGCTTACCACCCTCAGACCGATGGTCAGAGTGAGCGTACTATTCAGACCTTGGAAGACATGCTTAGAGCGTGCGTCCTGGACTTCGAGGGAAGTTGGGATGTTCATCTTCCATTAGTTGAGTTTCCGTATAACAATAGTTATCATTCTAGTGTGAGATGTGCGTCGTTTGAGGCATTGTACGGTAGGAAGTGTCGATCCTCGATTATATGGGCTGAGGGTGGAGAGGGTCGTTTGATAGGACCTGAGTTAGTGCAAGAGACCACTGAGAAGATCTCGCAGATTAAGGATAGACTTAAGGCTGTGCAAGATCGCCAGAAAAGTTATGATGAAAAGAGAATGAAGCCTCTAGAGTTTAGCGTAGGTGACTATGTCTTGCTCAAAGTGTCGCCTTGGAAAGGTGTGGTACGCTTTGGGAAGAAATGAAAACTAGTACCTAGATTCGTTGGACCTTTTGAGATTATTGAGAAGGTAGGCACAATGGCCTATCGGTTAGATTTGCCTAATGAGCTAAATGGTGTTCATGACACGTTCCATGTGTCGAACCTTAAGAAGTGTTTGGCTGATCCAACATTGCAAGTACCTTTAGATGAGATTCGAGTTGATGATAAGTTGAATTTTGTAGAAAATTCTGTGGAAATCATGGAGCGAGAGTTTAAGATGTTGAAGTGGAGTAGAATTGCCATCGTCAAGGTTCGGTAGAATTCGAAACGTGGACCTGAATTCACGTGGTAACGTGAAGATCAGATGAAGCTTAAGTATCCGCATCTGTTTAGTGCTGATAGTAGTTGAATTCCGGGGGCGAAATTCTTTTAAGGGGGTAAAATGTAACCCCTGCCCTTTTCATGTTTTGAATATTCTAATTTAGTTCTTCGACTATTTGGCGTTTGTCAGTTATTTAGAATATTATACCGTGTTGGCAGTGATGAATTTATGAGATATGAAGCATTTTAGGGTTTATTGTGTATAATAAGCCTTATTGGAGGATACTTTTGCGGTACGTAAATTCTGGGTGGTTGACCTGTGAATTTCTAAGAAATACCAGAAAAACAAGTCCCGACATGTCCGTTAATGTCCAAATGAGTTTTTGGGAGGTCTAATATGAAAATATGTCAAGTAAATACTCTAAGTTATTGGAAAAATATTTTTAAAGTGAATAAAAATGCTAAGTAACTTTGGGGAATAATTTACGGTTGAGTTTTACGAGTTTTTAATTGATTCCGACAGATATCCCGACACGAACAAGAAGACACCCCCGAGCTCACTAGGACGTCCATACCCGGTTTTTGAGTCTTGTGGGACAAGAAGGCCTTTTTAAAGGCTCGTCAGTCAAACACTAGTAATAAGGGACATACTACAAGGATCATTCTAAACACACACAATTTTTCATTATCTAAACTTCACTACTTCTCTCTTTTCTCCTCACCTTTCTCGTACCGAATCCACACACACACACTACTACTATTTTTAAAACTTTGATAAAAACATGAAGATTTGTGATACTTTGAGATTGATTCTAGTTTCGGGTAAAATAACGTTTGGGTTGTCCGGTTCTCGTCGAAATTTATTTTGAAGACCATTTTTGCAAGTCTTTCAAATTTATTTTTAACTTGTACTTTTAGGTTGCTAGTGATGCATAGATGTTAGTTGTACGGCCCGATCGTTAAAAATCGAAAGCGAAAAGTTTACAAAGGGATGTTTAGGGTGCGTTTTTGGTTCGAAATAAAAAGGGAAAACATAAGGTTTTGTTAGTTTTGATATTGTGGTCGTGATGGTTGAAAAACATATGTTTGCTAAGTAGCTTATTTTGTATATAGCTTGTTTTTGGCTTATGTGTGGTTCGAATAGGCTTATTTTGGGCTTATAAGCCCACGACAACTTATGGAAATACAAGAAGGGTATTCTTGGTTATTTCCCTAGTATGTCATATTTTGTGGACTAATATTATAGCTTATGGTGTTAACCAAATGCGATACGTAGCTTATTAGCTTATTTTTAAGCTTAATAATTAGATTTTTGAGCATATGGGTTCACTGCCCAATAAGTAGTCAATAAGCCGTGGCTTATTGATGGCTTATTGAGTTCCGGGTTACTTATTTACTTATTGATTTGAGCTTATATACGCAATTGGGCCTTGTTTTGGGCTTAGAACGTATTTTGGATACATAAAAAGTCTAATGGACCCTTATTGGGCGCGTTAACTAGTCATTTTGGGAGTTTTGACGAGCTTTTGGAAAGGGAAATGTATTTGTGAAGTTATATTGAAAGTCATATTAAGAAATAATTTTGGTAAACATCGCGAAATGTGATTATTGGAATTTGGTTCGAAAAGTGTCGAAATGTTGAAATTGCTTGAAAATAAGGTTTGATAACCTTGGAAAACGTCATATAAACGTACGGGTCATGCCAAAATTTTATAAAAAGTCTATACTTAGAATTTTTACTTAAAACGAAAATTTTAGTTTTAATAATAAAATATTATTATTTTAATAAATTCACTAAAAGACGAAAATAATTTCTCGAAACTTTTCCAAATTGTTTAGTAAACATAAACGTTCTATTTTGTATAGTATAAACGGTGTATTTATAGTAATTAAGTGTACCGAATGGACTTATCAAAATATATTTATAATATTATATTATAAATATTTACTTATATTACTTATCTATTTTCTTAAATGGTATAAGTATAAGTATATTGTATTGAGATATGGATGATCATGGTATTTTGGAGTTATGTCATCAACCATCACACCACTAAAACGTTTAAGATAACCGTACAACGAGCGTCTAACCTCTATGCATCATACTTGAAAACCGTTTTGGAAATGAATGATTAAAATGGGACATTAACTGGACTAGGTCGTGTGCGGACGTCGTTGCATTTGCTTGTGTGATATTGAGATTTCTGTGGAGACAGTTTGCTTGAGGTGAGTTCTCGTAGCCCCACTTTTTACTGTTTTTCCGTTGGGGGAAAATGATACTCAAATGTAATTTTTAACTGTTTTCTGAACTGTGCAAAACGTGGTTTCATTTTTGGGACAATCTATGTGCTTATGATTGCTATGTAAATATGTGTAATGTGATCTTACTTGCATGTACTGTGTTTGGCATGCAAGGGTTGTGTTCTTCACCCTAACTGCTCCAGCTGGTAGGCCTTAGGTGTGGTATGTCATCGGGGTTACGACCCTAAGAGCGTTGGTACGCGCTGGAATAAGACTAGCGGGGATGCTAGGTCTTGGTACATGATTAGCGGGGATGCTAAGTCATGGGTTGATTTGCATATATTCACTGTCATATAGCACAATTGTCCAAATTGTATGAGATATTAGCACAACGACTGGGTTTTTAGTCAAAACATACGAGCTCACCAACATTATTGTTGACGCGAGTATCATTTTTAGGTGATGTTAATGATCGTTAGAGTATGGTGCTTGTAGCAGACTTTAGAGAATTCTAAAGAAATCTTGCTTGAAAAGTCTTGCATTTGATGTTCGCTTTGGATTTGGTTTTCTTGAGGATCGAGATAAGATTTTATGGACCCCTGCGTGGGCTTAAGAATGTAATAATTGGCGACTATGTGTTGTGTTCTTGATTTGGGACATCACTCAAAGTTATTGAGGTTGATGGTCATCATAACACTTTTCATTTATGCATTTTAGATTTCTCCATTTTGTATCTTGTGTTGTGATTGATCATTATGTCGCATCTTTGTGTTTCCGCCTATGACGAGGTGTGACAACATAGGTCATCCCACTCACTCATGCCAAAGTAACCAAAAGTAAACTCTTTGTGAAGTTAAAAGTCTCTGATATCATTGTTATTGCACATAGTCACATTGACTAGTTTGGTGTTGGCATGAATAGTGATTCGTCCTTCATTCCTCTTATGAGTAGTGGTCTAAACATATTGATCATTAAGTTGACTTCTAATTTTCATCAAACTATGTTTGACCACACTTATTGAATGAAGTTCGCGAGGAATATCCTTATGAATTGGTTCGGGTTGAACCGGTGGATTTTCATAAACTGGTTTGGAAATAGGTAACCAAAAATCTTGTTCTGCTGAGAGTTGTTTTTGAGGCACGAAATGCTTAGCAAAATGCTCAAATAACCTATTCAATGCACCATAATCAATAGGCGTAATATTCACTTTCTTTTCTTTTGCAACTGGATCATTTTGTTTAGCATGCATTTTCAAGTTACTTTCTTCAACCAATTTTAATGTTTCCTCGGTATCAATCACATACCATGCATCATGCTTCTTAACTATAGTGTAGCCACAATACAAATCATGTTGTTTTCTTTAAGCTTGAGTCAGATATAACAGGTTTTAATAACCAAGTGCTGTTTTATGAGACTCATCATAAAAAACCTTAGGATTTGTCAACATATGCATGGTTTGAACAGTTTGACCCGTTTTGGAAATGATATTATCAAGGGCTTTCTTTTCTTTTTCCAAATCAACAATTTCTTCAATATATTTGTTTTATTTTGCAGAAAATTCCTTTTTTTAAAAACGTCCATTTGTTTAGTCAAAACTTTGTTACTTTTAATGTTTGCAAAAAGTTGCAGTTTTAACGTTTGAATTTCTTTTTGATAACTGTCAAACTTTGCATTTCTATCAACAATGACACCTCGCATTTGACCATCAATGTACTTTTCTCTATAATTTAAATAAAAAAATTGTCTCTCTTCAAAAATTTTAATTTGTTCTTTATATCTTTCAAGCTCAGCAGTTAAAGACTCATTTATAGTTTTATTCTCCTTATTCACAACATTACATTGAGCAACTTGATTAGACATCAATTCAATGACAAACATTATCAATGCATCTTGTTGTGCAGTAGAGGTAGTATCTTGAACAATCCCATTTTCAATCTCTTTTAGATATTGTTCATAGGAAATAACATTACTGTCACTTGTTATGTCAATATCTGAATCAGTACTAAAAGGTGGTTATTCAGAATATTAGATCTCTTGCACACTTGATCATCACATTGTTATTTTGATAAGTGTCAAGAGTTGGTGCCTCTGAGAGAACGTCTGAATCATAACCAGAAAGCTTAGTGATACGTACGATACGGGTAAGTTTTAAATTTATAACTCGGTTACCGAATTTCTTAGCAACATATACGAGCAAGTGTACTCGTCCGTTGATAGCAAGAGATTGTATGGTAAGCCGGGATCTTTTGTAGGGATTAGTGTGTTTAGGTGGTTTAAAATTCGGTGCTAACAATTCTAACAAGAAAATAATGATGATTATCGAGATTTAAATAATTTTAAAACTACACTTGATTAAACTAGTTTGGGAAATCCAATTTGTATGATTGTGATGAACCTTTTAACATGTTGAGTATATGAATTAGATGGGGATCTAGTCTTTTGTTTTCAAAACCTTCAATCTTCGTCAAGACTTAAAGTGACAAAAACAAGCATTAAGTTTAATCAATCAATTCAAGACTACTTAAATTTCAACTTATTTGATTCGCGGTTCATTTCACAAACATGTTAACACCCACAATTATGTTTCTTGTTAGATCAAAATGCTTAAGAAATGGTCAATAAAAAAGGTAGCCAATCATAGACAAAAGGCGACAATTGATTGATTAACAAGACCCCTTTCGTCCTATGATATGTTTAACAATCAATCTGTTTTGATAAAACAATGTCACATGAATCATAAGCATAGATGGATCTTAGAAATAGCTTGAAATTTAAAGAAAACATGTTATCACAATCATAAACATTCATTATTCCACAAACATCATTTAGTCAAGTGTATAAAGAGACTAGCCACTCATAGCAATCAAAGAAATATTTCCAGAAATTAAAGGATTCATAAACATGATTAAAAAGGTTCTTACAAAGTATGTAGGATTACAAGAAATAAGGCTTGGATGACTTGAAGAATTCTTGATGTTCTTGACCACCTAAGATGGCTTTTTCCTCCTTTAAAATTCTAGGATTTTCTTGGAATTCTAAGAAGGTTTATGGCTTTGAAAGAGAGTGGGATTGCTACTAGAGAGTGGGATTGCTACTAGAGACTAGTAGAGATAATTGTTGGATGGAATGTGTTGATAACGCTAGCCAAAGCACCCTATGTATACTACTAGGAAGGCCTTGGGGTATTAAATGCTTGACTTGGGGCCAAAGGGTCATAAAATGCCAGGAAATAGAAGTCTAGATCCTTCTTAATCGTTTATGGAGCTTTAATACAAAAATGGTATAGCAGACGCAAACGAGCCGCCTGGCTCATTGTCTCAGCCGGCCGGCTGGGGCTTCGTCCCTAGCGTACATGTTGCTTGATTTTTCTTTTGAGCTTTTTATTTGAATCGTGCTTGGTCGTGGATCTTTATACTTCAGTAATACTTCGTTTAGACTCATCCTTGGGACTTGGAAGCTCGAATGATTGGCTCTTGTACTCTTGAAATGCTTCCGATCTTTAGTCTTGATTCGGGATTCTGTGTACTTGTATAAAACTTGATTTCTTCGTTCTTTTCTTCGCTTTTCTTCGCTTTTCTTGTACTTAGCTACAAATAAACTTGCAAACATACTTTGATACAATAAAGTAACAAAACCATAGATAAATAACCAAATAAATTATACAAAATTATGAATAACGCTACTAAAAACATATATAATTTGAGCGTTATCACTTAGCCATAAGAAAAGCATTGCAAATGGAGCTTTATCACAGTCAAAGTCAAAGGCATCTAGATCATCAGTTTGGAAAATAGTTGTAGTGGTCAATTACTGAGATGCTTGGAATGTAATAATTGTGTCCCCATTATCTACTAGAGATGTCATTTGCTTCTCATCCAATACATCACTTGATTCTAAAGCCTGAGCAAGCAACATTTTCTCTTTGAACCATGCAGAATTCTTTGGCCTCTTTGGTTTAGTGCACTGCCTAGCCATGTGACCTTCACTTTGACAATTATAGCAACGAACAACCTTAGCCTGATTTGTTGTATTTGAGCCCATACTTTTGTTAACCCCTGTAGCATTACCTCGTGCACCACTGCTAGCATACCCCTGATTTTATCTTCCAGGAACGTTTTGCACTGTTACTCTTCCATCTTGGATAGTTGCTTGATTTCTTGGGTTAGACGAGGTTTTGAGCTGGTTGTTTGTGATAGGAAAACATGAGGAAATTGTGGTTCCTTAATCTGAATGGATCTTTGCAGCCTATAAAGGATAATAGCCTAGATGTATAAATACAACTGACTATGTAGAAACAATGACTTGAATACAATATGTTAATGCGGAATCTTAACACAAGTACTAAGAAGAATAATGATTAACTGAATAACAACTTTGTTAGAGTGTTCTTTGAGGGTTACAGATTGCTAACTATTATATTGTGTATTTGTTGTAATCGTCTATTTCATCTATCTATATCTATGTCAACAGTTATCCTTTTATAGACTAAGGATAACCCTAAAAGTCTCACATGACTTTCTGACAAATATCTCACAAATATCTTTTAAATATCTTTTCATCGGTACTAACTATCTTTTATACTAACGGTACTAACTATCTAACAGTACTAACTACTTTGTACTGTCGGTACTAAGTATAACTGTCGGTACTAACTATTGTACTGTCGGTACTAAGTTATGAAAACATTAATCCCAACAATCCTCCCTTAAACATGAATGTTAAACTATTTTAACTTCAAGTTTCTTCAATTCTTTAAGCTTCTTAGAGGATGTATCCAAACATTCTTCATGATTTCTTAATCTTGTACTCTCTATCCTTCTTCAGCAGCAACCTTGCCTTTTCAGCTATTTCAGCAACATCTTTTCAGCTACTCAGCAACATCCTTATCCTGCAAACCAACTAAGTTGGCTTTATAGTTTTTGGCAAACTACCAGCCATTAACGGATTTGATGTTCCTTTACCAGTAGCCGTTTGCTCTGGGATAGATAACTCTTTATTCTAAGAATATGGTGAGTTAAATACCATACAGTTTTTGGTAAACTGTCAACCATCAACGGATTTGATTAGTCTTTACCAAATACCGTTTGAGTTTGGACTAGCCAATGCTTCATTGTAATAACATGGTGCATTGATAAACCATATAGTTTTTAGCAAACTATCAGCTATCAACAGATTTGATTAGTCTTTACCAAGAACTGTTTGATCTCGGACTAGCCAACTCTTCACCAAGAAGCAAGGTGAGTTGATTACCTTACAATTTTTGGTAAATTGTAAACCATCAACGGATTTGAGAAGTCTTTACCCCAAGCCGTTTGCTTGTGGACTAGCCAATTCTTTTGCCTGTTAAGCATGGTGAATTTGATAACCATTTGTTGTGTGGTGGTTAGCCATCACTCAATCCCTTCTCACTTCCATCAGTCTTGTTCTTTAGATTCTAAGTCAGCAAGTACCTTCTTGATAAATCTTATCAATTCCAATGCCATTGTACTTTCTTCTTCAGACTCTAATCTTAAATTTAACATTTGCACCAGTATTTCCTTCTTTAAAGTGGGAGGTGGGGGGGGGGGGGGGGGGGGGGGGGGGGAGGGGGGGTTTAAAAAAGGAACATCATCTACAGTTGAGCATATGTATGACTACTCCCTTCATTGGTCAATAAAGTGTGTACCCCGAGGAATAGTCAACTTCCAACTGATTAAGTTTCATTCATGTTTGACACCAAACACATCTTGTTCATCAGGATTGAACCAAAACATATAAAATATCCCCAAAGAACTCTTTCCCAAAACCTATCACATCTCATCTTGGTATTTATTCAATACCAAGTTGATAAACAGCATTTAGATCTTCTCTATCAAATAAGGACAATACTAGATGTTAAAACACTAAAGTGGTCTTTTCTGTCCCATTACTTCTTGTTTACCACATCGAAATTGATCACACTTCAAATAGATTTAGCTTCATCATGTTGTGGTTTTGTTCCAAAACACACTGTCTTCCAGCAATGATTGGATATTTTTCATGTGCAATAAAACTCATAATCTACTTCTTTATCTTCATCCTGGAGCTATAGTTTAAATATATCCTCAATCACATTTACTTTGTCCACTATCAACTCAGAATGTTGTGTTAATGTATCTTACTTTTTACTACTTCAACTCCATCCTAAGTACCTAGTATTCTTTTACTAGAACTTTTCTTCATCTTTAACCTCACCATGACTTCTTCTATGTGTCCTTCCTTGAACACTTCAGATTTAATACACCACTTCTTTCTTATTCGAACTGTTTGATAAACATTCATCTTTAGCAGACCCAGTGAAATGAAATGTTCATTAAACCTCTAAAGTTTTTTATACAAAAGCTTGATGTCTTGTCAAACTTCCTGCTTTTCCAAATTTGAATTTGAATTTCCCACAATGTTTTAAAGTAGGTTAAAACCATTGATTTCTGAGTTGATTCATGGTTGGAGGTTTATTCCTTTTAGCTTGTGAACTTTGTTGAGCAAAAGGAAACTTTCTTTGAGCATCAATTGTATCATGAAGGAATATAAGGCTCTTCTTCTATGTAAAACTGCTCCTCTTTCTTGCTCTTGAAGCTTCTCACTATAGTACTTCTGTCATCCTCAATATCTTTCTTTATACATCATCAAAGTTTTTAATGAACTTCATTAGACTGCTCTCTTCTTACAGCAATTTTGTTTTCTCCTCTTCAGCTTCCCCAATCTTCTTGACATTCCTAGCTAACTCCCCCTTTCAACATTCTCAAGCTGTTTTTGAATTTCTTTTCTTCACAACTTGTGGAATATCATCAATCTTCACTTATCAGTTTCATCCTCCTCTTCAATTCTTCTTCTTCCCTTTGTCTTGAGGATCAATAATTTGGAAGAATAGTATGAGAGGCTTTTCAAGTGAGTTGTTGATCTTGTAGAAGTAGTATTTAGTCTATCAGTATCTTCAACAGTCCTCGATTTCTACACCTTTCTCTTTTCTTTGGAAATGGCTTGGCTTTACTCAAAGTTGATGAAAAGTGTATCAATTGTTTCAATCATCACCAAATATCACAGAGGTGGGTTTCAGAGAGGATGTATGAGAAGCATGATAAGCAATTTCTTCCCTAAAATTGCTCTTCAGTACTTACCTTTTTGTGAGCGTACTTTCAACTTCCTCTTCAATCCTTCCTTTTTTCTTCATACCTTTAAAGATCCTCTTCAGAGTAGCATCAACTTGATCATTATAACTTTCCATTATGTTCATTACATTACTAACATTGAGATCGTCAGTACTAAGTTTGGTCTGTCGGTACAAACTTTTTCAAATTCGGTACTAAATCCTGATCTTAGCAGATACAAACTTCATCTTCAGACAAGTCCAACTTCATCAGTTACTTGTCTTCATCCATCATTATTTTGTCCTCGTCCTTTCACATGTTGAGCATTTTTCTTTTGCTTTAAACCATCTCCTTTTGCAGCATTCTTCCTACCCTTGTTTGGATACAAGACTTTATTTGCACCTTCTTTTTCTTTGAGAGATGATTTCCTTTGAATGTCTTTGTTCCTTTGGGATATTCTCATTCTGATATGCTTGAAGTGTTTGATGACAGATTAAGCTTTCCTTTTGTGAGCTTTGTGATCTTAGCCATAAGAGTTTAATTTCCTTGCTTGATCTGAAACCTGTTACTACAAAAGATACAAAGAATCATAGACATTATGTAGAGTCATTGCATCCTCATTCCCTTCCCTGAAAGGGATGTATCCATTGAATGAATTATCTCCAATAATCTCACCAGAAATTCTAGAATTGAATCGGAAAGTAGAGTGGGGGAAGGTTTGGTGAATGTCTGGGTAAGGACTTGGTGAAAGGTCAGGTTTGTGCTCAAGATGTTACCTACACTAGATTGATCAAAATTGAGTTCCTTCATTGACTCGATTATATTTGGTAGCTATCACTAGAGGGTTTTCAGGAGAGGTTTTTGGTGTGCTTCAGAAAAATATTAGTCTTTCTGAAGAAAGATACCCTCTTTCTGAGTTTGGTTTGGACCAACATAAATAATCAAACAAAGGTAATTTATGCCTGAAAAAATGTTTGCCCTGTTTAACCATAAAAAAAAAACTTTACAAGTGTAAACAATTTACAGGAAAGTGATCTACAAGGTACATACATTCACTAATTGTTTAGCTAAATAATAGAAAAGTAGAAACGAGGATTCATAACAGCCATCATTACATCTCTGGAATGTGCCTGGTGCATTGCAGAGGCCAAAGGGCATGCGGCGGTAGGCAAAGGTTCCGTATGGCAAGTAAATGTTGTCATTTTCCTGATACATTTGGTCGATGGTGTATTTGAAATAACCCCGAGAAACCATCGAGAAAACAATAGTAATATCGTTTCCCGCAAGTCTCACGTAGCATTTGGTCCATGAAAATGGTAGTGGCAAAAAATGGTCCTTTCGTGGGCGATCATTTTAACATTCGGTAGTCCCAATGCATACTCCGCCATCGCCCCGTAACTAATCGAGTTGGGATCAACACATTTTGCTCATATCTCAAACTACGGTAAAACCACTTTCAATTGTACACAGTGACCGGCTTCCCAGGACTAATCCGAGATAGGGATAAATTAATCCTAGCGCAAGAAGTTTTTCAACTTCTTTTTTAATTACCACGTCGTCTTTTTGGGATTTACCCTTCTCTGCTTGATGACCGCTGGTGTGTATTCCTCTCCATTAAAATTGTGAGTACAAAATCCTGGTTAAATACCCTTGATAACGGAGATTCCCAAGTCGATGGCATCGTCTTGTGGGACTGCAACAACTTTATGAGAGCGGCTTCCCCACCCTACACACAAATCATTATATCGATGATGACTGGTAACTTGTTGTCACCCTCTAAAAATGCATATTCAAGGTGGGGAGGTAAGTCCCTGAGCTCAACCTCAGGAGGTTCATCAATTGATTGTTTCATCGTTATTCGCTTGCACAAAACTTAAGTGACTTTTCTATCCACATGAACATTTTCCATGGTTGGGAAGTGGTGATAACGTGCTCACATTTAGAATATCTTCAAGAAGAAGACTGTCCTTCTCAGGGATCACATTCGGCTATCATCCAATTCCTGACTTATACTAAGTATCAGAAAGTTCAGCCTCGATATCTTCAAGCATGAAATCACTACCACTCGAATGGAGTAGAGGGTGGGAGAAGTAGTATCAACAATCAGTACAAAGTAAGGAGTTGGAAATTTCTATTGCTGATATTTCCGAGAACCTAAAATCTCTTGAAATATTCCTCACACGCTATATCAATAAAGTCGACCATGATAACTGATTCATGGCAATGTAAGGAGAAATTTTTCGTATCACCTACTTTGAAAGTCACGGAATTGATCATCAAGTCTAATGTCATCTCTTCACCGTGTACATCAATCTAGGCTCTCAGTTCTTAAGATGGTCTTCCTAAAATCAACCCGGGACTCTATGGTCTGCATCATAGTCAACTACCACAAACTCGTCCTGGAAAGTAAATGTATCCAACCTTCACATAAAACATAAGTCGTCTATGCCGGTGGACGTGAGAATGATCGACGGCTAATTCGAGTACCATCTAGTTTTGAGGTTTATTCCCTTGCGATTAAGCTTTTCCAAAACGGAGAGTGGCAATAGATTGATGCTTGCACCGAGATCGTCCCAGGGCTAAGCATTCCCTCACAACCACTGAAAATCACACGGTATCAGAAATAACCCGGGTCTCCTAATTTCTCGTGAAAATGTCTTTAGGAATGACTGCGGAGCAAATTTTCATTAACCCGGGTGTTTTGGTTAATTCCAGAGATTTGTCTTTGTTGTTCAAAGCTTTCGTGAACATTGGGTGCAAACTTAGGCATGTGCAAAAGGAGAGCACGCGAAGCTCAGCTCGAAGTGGAGATTCCTAAAAACTTCCATGAATTTTCAAATGTAAAAATGGTCGTCCTTTTCCGCGGGATTTTCTCCTTGTTTAACCCTTAGATGGAAATGGTAAAGTCGTTTTCTCTAGGTATGATAACTGGATCATTAAATTTGGACTATCGGAGGTTGGAGGACCTCCTTGTGGTACTTCGTTAGGAAAGCACCCGTTCCTTTGTCACCATCGGTTTTCTTCCAAACTTCCACCACCGGAGGTGGAAATTTGAGGTCCACAAATGAAACACCGCTTCTGGGTGGTGAATTGCTTTTAAATTCACCTTCGGGTTAGCAACGGTGTTGCTAGGAAAGAGACCCCGAATTTTGAAGTATGAAGCTTGGTTGTAATTTACGATTTTGTGAGCAAGTCGGTTATGTTGGACTTTGTTTTGCATATTTTGCATAACCGCATCATTACTTTAACATAGCTCTCAAAATCATTTTTGACACACCCAAGCTTGATTACAGGAGCAATGGTGAAGCTGGGAGTTGATTAACTCGGGGGTTGATTCCATTGGGCTTGTTGTTGAAACCTGGGGTACGTTGTATTTGCCCCTGTAATGTAGCCATTACCCATGGTGTTTTGGAAATGTGTGTTCCAACGATATCAGATTGATGTTCTTGTGGTAGTTGTGTTGCATGGGAGGAAAACCGTGTGCAGATTTGTGTTTGCCATTAGTGGCGGACGGTAACCGGAATTTCCTTGGTAAAATTTGCTTTGCGGCTGCTTGCGAGACGTATTCTATGTATGTTATCACGTATAAGTTGCTAACGTTAGCTCGGACAAATACGATATTAGTAGGGCAACCACCGCAGTAACACGAACTTTGCTCAAAACCGCTTTTTACTGGGAGCGGGAGCTGGAACAGGAGATGTCTGCTTGTCCATGAAAGATAGAGCTCTAACCATATCTATCAAAATCGGCTCACCTTTAGATTAACAAACTATAAGAGAGGTATAAGGAGGGTTGATCATATGAACTTCGACCCGAAAGGAGAATGTTTTTAAAATGCTTCGCGCTTACCCGCTCTTCCGCTTCTTTGTGCGTTTTCTAGAGAGCTACCGTGCACCTTTGACTATCGGTTAAAAAATATGTTTTTCTTGATTTATTTCTCTTATTTTGTTTGTTAGTGCATGCACACCCGCTCTTCATCAAATTTAATTGTTGAATCTTTCACGATTCCGAGGCAACGTAATCGTAGACGTTCCAAGCAAATAGTCGAACCCGAGCTTCGAACTATTGTAGAGACTCCCGTTGCTACTATGGCGGATACGCGTACTATGTCGGAGTTACTCCAAGCACCCACCGAGGGTTACGGAGATGCGATTGTTCTTCACCCTATACTTGCTGAAAATTTTGAGTTAAAAGTCGGGTTACTTACGCTAGTAACTTCAAGTCAATTTCATGGTTTTGAGAGGGATGATCCCCATTCTCATATTCATTGGTTTAAAAGATCACTTCTACGCTTAAGTACAAGAATTTTCCACATGAAGCTATCAAGTTGATGCTTTTCCCATTTTATCTTGAGGGGGCAGCCCGAATCTGGCTTGAAAAAGAACCCCCTCGTTCTATCCATACATGGGAAAATCTTGTTTCTAAGTTTGTGAATTATTTCTTTCCTCCTTCAAAGACTACTAATCTCAAGAATGACATCACAAATTTTCAGCAGATGTTTGATGAAACGTTTAGTAAGGCATGGGATCGTTTTAAAGATCTCCTTCGTAAATGCCCACACCATGGTTTTTCAGAATTGCATCAAATCGACACGTTTTATAATGCGTTGACACAATCCAATCTAGATTCTTTAAATGCAACCACCGGTGGTAATCTTTTGAACCATACTCCTCGAGATGCTTTGACTATTATCGAGAATAAGTCGAAAGTTCGCACTTCAAGAAACAAACCGGTTGTTTCAAAAGCAAGTACTACTTCCTCTTCTACTCCCGCTTAGGGCTATAGAAGAAATCTATGTTACTTGTGGTGGACCGCATCCTTACTATGAGTGTCTTGCTACCGAGGGCAACACTTTTAATGCTTCTGCAGCCACAGGGACCTATAATCAAGGAGGTCCCGGTTACCATACTCAAGGAGAAACTAATTATCATGCTAGCAATCAAATGAGACCACTCAGTTTTCCTCAACCGAATGTACATAACAATCAGAACCGGTACAATCGGAATCAAATATACAATCAAAATCATTTCAATCAAGGAAATCAAAATTATCAAGCTCCGCTTAATCAAACTCAAGTTGGACCTTCGAATGATTTCTCGAACTACATGAGGACTAATGATGTTAATATGAGAGCCATGCAAAATCAAATAAACAATATGACGGCAGAATTTAAGAATGAAGTCCAGACTACGATGAGTGACTCGCGCAAACTCACCCCTTAAAACCTATCTATATATGATATAAATACACCAAGGGACGAAATCACGCGAGAGCAAGATAACCGGAAGCAGTATAGAGTGTTCCCGGGTCGTTATGTCCCAACGAGGCTAAAATGGAAAATCGCAAGACGATTGATGATTTGTGTTTGAATGTCACAGGGAATGATTAGGCACTAAAACTGATAAAAATAAGCAAAAACACATAAAAATAGCAAAGAGAATAAGCTGGAACAAGAATCAAAACTAGGAATGACAAAAACACTTTAAAACTTTAAACTAAGACACAAATAAGCTCAAATAAACTTAAGACAAGTTAAATAAGCTAAACTAACTCTAAATAAGCAAATACAAAAAGCAATTAAGCTAAATTAAACAAGATAAACACAACAGTACTAACAACAGTACTAACAGTTTTAACTACCAGTACTAACTTGGAGTTAGTACTGCTAGGCTAAAGTTAGTACTGTTAGCTTAAGGTTAGTACTGCTAGGCTAACAAGACTTAAAGAATTAATAAATAAGCAAACAAGCTAAAACAGAAGTTCACCTAACCTTAATAAGCACTTAGTAATTGGAATAAGCAACTAGAATAAACTAAAATGATAAATAAGCTAGAAAACTAAAACTGATAAACTCTTAAAATTATTTTGAAAAGGGCAAATAAGTTCTACTGAAGACAGTAAACTAAAATAGGCTTAATCTACTTTAAAAAACTAAAGAAATCTTAAATAAGTTGAAATAATAAGCTGATAAGCTAAAATGGCCCACCAGTACTAACAGTTTTAACTAACAGTACTAACTTGGAGTTAGTACTGCTAGCTGAGTTAGTACTGCTACCTTTGAAATCCAAGAAAATGAACTAGCAGTACTAACTTGGAGTTAGTACTGGTAGCTTTAAGTTAATACTGCTCCAAAAGTGAACTAGCAGTATTAACTTATAACTAACAGTTTTAACAAGTGAACTATCAGTACTAAGTAAGAAAGTAATACAAACACTTTTCAACTAGCAAATAAGCAAAATAAGCACTTAAAACAGTTCTGCAGAAAATAAGAACAATAAGAAAAAGAAAAACTTACAACACCCTTGCTCAAAACAGGGTCAAACAGAGAATCTACAAGCTCTAGCTTGTATAAAACAAGCTAGTGAGAGTCCATAAGCCCATCCAGAACTGGCTTATCATCCATAACATAAGCTGTGGTATATTTGAGAGTGATATTTGTGATTTTCTCTTAACTACTTAACCTTTTATTTTTACTTAATGAAAACAGCTTATGAGTAAGCTGTGATGAGAACTTTTTAAACACAAAACAATATGATTAAGAAACTTAACACTGGTATTGTAAATTGACTTTAAAAACTTCAAACTTGCATTAAAACTTGAAAGTGTTACAAAACTGAAAGTAAAAGCTGTAAATGACTTAAAATAAACTAAGTTATATTAAAAATTAAAACTAGTTGCCTCAAAGGCTTACAAAAGGCACTTATTTATAGCCGAAGTCTTCAACTTGCAGCTTGTGCTTCTTTGTAGAGATAGAAACAAGTGTGCTTGTTGTGTGAGGAGAGACTAAAACAAATCCCAGCCTTTGATTTCTTTTGAGCTTCTTTGGAGACAATCTCAGCCATCGAAATGCTTTGGGAATGGAGAGGGATTGCCAACATGGACTTTATATAACTGGGATGGGTTAGTAGGGTGGATGAAATGATTTTGGCTAGGGAGAGAAGTGGTTTTGCAGGGAAGACAGTATGGGACGACATACCAGTTGTAACTGGGTTTTTAGGGGCGGGAAAGAAGACTTTTTGGGGAGTAGGCAGTTTGGTCCCCTGAAGTCTTATAACTTAATTGTAATCTCTGCCCGGTTGGCAGTTTTGGCCTTGTCTTTTTAAATTCTTTTGATAAACACAACTTTAGACTTCGGCAGTTTTAGTCCCTTCATATTGTATTTTCTCCAATGGCTTGATCTTTTGATTTGTCCGTCCATTCCAGTGCTCGGATTTGTTTGCTTTGGCTTTCTTTTGCTCTTTTTCTTGAATATCCGTTTCCTGCACAATACAAAATGCAAAACTATACAATTACAATGTATTTTTTTGGTATGTTTTTTGTCATTTATGTCGCTTTATATAGAAGAATGGTATGTGTATTTTAAACACATATCACTATAAACAAGTCGAACAACTTTCATGCTAGGAGATATGGTTTTCGAAATAAGCTATATAAAGCTTTATTCGAAAACTTGAAGAACAAAAGTACTAGAAATAAGCTAATCGAAATCGAAATAAGCTATATGAACAGCTTATTTGAAATGAGCTTAGGAGATTAGGATCCAAAAATAAGCTATTAGATTGACGTTTATTTGGATATAGAGGATAAGAAAAGAAATAAGCTCAAGTTACACCGTAAAAATTCTTCATCTTCATTAATAATAAGCCAATACAATAAGCTAAAACATTAAGCTAAAAGCTTTTATAAAATCTAAACTATTACGAAATAAAAATAAGCTAAACTATGTGTGCGTAAAATGTAAAAAGGAAGAGATGGTCCAAATGAGGGGAATAGGGGATTAAATAGCCCATCGCCTGGAGGGGTATTTAGTCTTTTCACACATCCCAAATATGCCAGCAACTATGGAGCATTCTCAGCCAATTACTTTGCCACGTCATGCCTCCTTAACCAATTATATTCACCCAATGATTGGCTTCTAGAAACCTCGGATCACGCGTCTGCTACTCTGCCATTTCTTGTCACCGTGTACACGTAGCACTCTCCTATTGGCTAGCCGACCTACGACTCTGCAACCTAGTACCAATCATTGGCCGCCCCCTGCATTTAATGAAACGTCAGAACCCGCCATGTGGCAAGCTGTCATTGGACAGCCGTTGCTACATGTCAGAAAGTGGGACCCACATGACACGTCATAGGTGACGTGTCGGGTTTCCACGTGTCATGTCATGGGTCGGGTCGGGTTGTCACGTGCCACCACCAGAGTGGATCCACGTGGCATCCGACGTGGCAGAGGAGGGAATTGCAAAACCGGCCTAAGCCAATTTTAAACCTAGGACCTTGAGGTAGAAACACACAAGGGTAATCCCCTTTTCTAACTGAGCTAGAGTGTGTTTCTATAATATATATGCACAATAATTCTATTAAGGGATAAATGAGATGGATCCGTTTTATTAAAGAAATGGTCAAATAGAAGTTTGACCGGTCCATATAAGAATATTTGGACCGGTTCAAAAGGTGAGAAAGGTACCGACGGACTCGTAATTTCGTGCTCTTTCCAATAGAGTATTCAGGGAATTTTTCCGACTTCGTATGAATCTCGATAATTGTGAAAACGTCGTCGAAACTCATCCGAAAATTATCGTTTTTGCTTTGTTTTCAATTCCTTGTACCTGCAAGACATAATAACACAAACCAAACATATTTTCAATATAATTTCATATATTTTATGGTTATTAGTCCGTTTTAGTGTATTTTTTGGTATAAAAAAGATGTGTGTTTAAGCACCATTAAAATTACCCGCATAAAGCCATTGTTGGTCCTACACGCTATGTTTATTACATCGTGGTGAAGAAAATCTCTTACCGCATTAAACTAATAATCCTTTCACATCAAACAAGAAACATTAAAGGTGTTCATCAAGGGGTTTAAAGAAAAAGTCATTTGTTTCGGAAAACGCCCAATTTTAACCATTTATATCATGATTAGATTAAAAAACTAAGTTAAATTTTATTCAAACTATATAAAAGGCTATAAGAATACGGGAAAACACACAAAACTAGGTGTCTCAGAGAACATAGATCATCATCCTCGTTTTTTGCAATCTCAAACCCAAGCTTTAAAATGAAATCACAGCTAAATATAAAATTTGATGCTAACACTGCTCATAAATGCTAATTATGTAAGCGCATCTACTTCTTGCTCCCTTATTCCTAATTCCTTTAAGGATTTTATTTGGAAAACATAAAATGAAATGAGATCACTTATTTTAATAGATTATGGTCTTATTATTATCAAGGTGTCCGGTTTAAAAAATAATTAGTTTGAAATCCTTTCCTAAAGAACCTATTTGATGAAAACAAGGTCCACATTAAAGTTCTAATTTAACATGATTTAGGGGATATCCTTTTGTTTTCTTTCAGAAACAATCAAACTACGAGTCCAAAGCGGAATTTAGGCTTTATTTAGATATCCCCGGAGTCAAAATTTGGCTTTATTATTATTATTATTATTGCAACAGTATTAGTCTTCGGTCCTTTAAACAACTAAGACAACGAGAGCGAACCGTCAGTAGTCTTATTTCAACCTCAGGAATTTCCTCGACCTTTTTGAATTCTGAGTCAACGGGAGCGAACTGTCAGGAAACGGTAAACTTTTATCAGTCTTGGATTATTATTATTATTCTTACTTTCACCCTTTAAACAACTGAGTCAATGGGAGCGAACCGTAGATAACATTAGTAATTATTTCGGCTTTTGGTTATTACATTTTTTATTATGGCCAATATTTGAGTCCCGTGGTCTTTTATCTTCGATTGGACAACGGGAGAGCGAGCGTCAGAAAAACGATAAAACTATTTTCCACAACACTACAAAAACCTCGATGTAGTACTTTACTTTCATCAGAGGATCCTCTAAGAGGGGTTTAAAACTAAGAATTATATAACCATGCAACTTTATTTATTGAAAATTATTTTATTGCGTTTATTTAGGTAATGGGAGCAAAAAGTCACAATTAACCTCTATGAGCTCTAAAGAGATCCAACTATTCCACGCTTAGCATCTAACTTATATTCAACTCTATCATTTTTCGTTCTTTGCAAAAAAAATTTAAGTCTTGCAAACGCTTAGTCTCGAAAGTTAAGGGGAAAGCTAGAGTGCAATACTCGGTCAAGTCAGAATCTCTCTTGTTCTAGCCTACGGGCCTACTTATTTTTACACATTTTTATACCATTTTTTCTCTTTTTTTGTTATATATATATATATACACATAATTTTTTTTATAATAAAATAAAATAATATATTGGTCAAAACGGGGTTGCGAGGGCACAGACAAGCACAAGTATGATTATTTTGTAGAAATCCCCCCCCCCCACACTTAGAACTGAACATTGGCTTCAATGTTTAAAAATATCGGGTGCTACCCCCACACTTAGGAACGAAAAAGGCAAATGCTAAAAATTCCAAGTGTGAAAAGGGAAACAATATATATATATATATATATATATATATATATATATATATATATATATATATATATATATATATATATATATATATATATGATCAGGATAGAGGATTTCCCTAGATATAATCATGCAATTGATCGGAGACCGAGTGTTGGAGGATTTAAAACAAGCACGGTAGTTTCACAATCTAGGAAATTCCTCCTTCCCTGCCGAATAAAAAACGGATACCTACGAAACACAACATGGAGAGAAACACTCCCCCACACTTATTCTAATACTACACCACACTTATTCAAAATAAAAATAAAAATAGATAGATAACACGGGTTGCCTCCCGAGAAGCGCTTATTTATTAACGAGGCCGCTATAAATCCCGTCGCTATACACGGATACACCTCTAAGATATGCTTTGTGAAGATGGCGGTAGCAAGAAGGAGTAACGGTAAGCAACAACGAATAATAGTAGCTTATTGTTTACGCATATATTTAGGGGGTGTTTGTTTTGGCTTATGAAACATAAGCTCATTTGAGCTTATATTTCATAAGCCTTAATTTTCTGGCTTAGTTTGAGACTTAAAGGCTATATATAAGTTTATTATATAATAATAAACTTATATAAGCCCATAACTCCATAAGTCTCAAAATAAGCCAGAAAACTAGGGTTTATAAAATATAAGCCGAAATCAAATTTCAGCTTATATTTTATAAGCCCCAATTTTCTAGCTTATATTGAGACTTATAGGCTTATATAAATTTATCATATCATAATAAACTTATATAAGCCCGCAAGTCTCAAAATAAGTCAAAAAATTAGGGCTTATGAAATATAAGCCCAAATGGGCTTATGTTTCATAAAGTCGAAACAAACACCCCCTTAACTAGTAATTTCAAACGCTATTTATGAAGAAATTGTATTGTTGATCAATTTTTACTTAATGAGTAACATGTTATCTGCTACGTGATGATCAATTATATGTGTTTGTTTTATATTGTGATATGCCTGGGCCTGAGCCTATGGCCCATTTAGCTATTAGGTTTTATCCTACTTTGTCTTATAAATACTCTTGTACTCTTTCATTATAATCAATAAAGTTAAAGATCAAAACAATTCTCTAATCTTCTCTTCTCTCTTTTGACGGAGCTAGCACACGCTTGAAGTGATGCCCTATCCCGATACTATTCGCAAGGGTCGTATCAACTGGTGCTTTCATTGAGTCCTCATTGAGGGCTTCCGATTTAGGTTTCCAAAAAAAAGATTATTGTTTATCGATCACTATTTATGGGGTACTATTCATCATCGATTACTATTCACAGGTATTGTTCATCGAAGTACTGTTCATCAGTGAAAATAAATAAATAAATTTTTTATACTATTTTTTTGAGTTACTGTTCATGGCATTGGGTAGCGATCCGGACGCGAAAGACACACTTTCTAAGTTCTTGCAAATGGGTACGGTGGCCGAATATTAGAATGAGTTTGAGAGGCTTATAAAACGAGTAACGATCCCTAAGTCTTTACTTAAATCGTTTTATATCTTCGGACTTAAACCGGCTCTACAATGTGCACTCTTAAGGTCAAACCCCACAACTTTAGGCGAAGCTTTTGAAAACGAGTCCCGGAAGCCCAAAGGATGCATCCTCTTCATGATGTATAAAGAGCTTGTGTTGTAAACAGCCTATATGGTATACTGTAAGTGCTTCTGTAAGTACTGATTTGTCTCCCCGATACAAACCAAAAGGCTGTTGTGTTGTAGTAAGAACAAATGTTCTTCCAGCTTTCTTTGGGGCCCAAAATTGAATAAGAATATGTTTTTGGCCAACAACTGATAACGTTAAAAGTGCGCATTGGATCTTTTTCCTCACGTCTTGATGCGTAGGAACACATATATCTGCCAAGTTGAAACTTATTTTTGAGACAAGTGGGCACAAAATGGTTTCTCGAGTAAATTATGGGGATATATTAGCTGCTAGACCAATTAGCAAATTAACTTCTTTCGGTTGAATGGATTCAGATGTCAATATACATACTCACAATTGGTTGTGTAGCTATGCAGCAAATTTATTCCCCGAGATTATGTAATACCTTTTCCTTTTGTTATAAAAATAAATTAAGGGGGTGTCTGGCTAAGCTTATTTAAGTGCTCATTGTGTTAGATCCATATCCAAACATTTCCTAAAATTTGGTTATTACTAGTAGCTTTTTAAGTAAGAAGAGCATATATGTTTTGATAACACACCTTAGTATGTGTGTTTTTATGAAAAACATTAAGCTCTTCTTAATAAGCTTGGCCAAACAACCCCTAAAACATAAATTGATTGGGTTAACATGCTATTTTGGCGTTCTAGTTGCCATTTATGTTTATGCAATTTGTGTTTCTGGTGACTATGTATGCAACAAGTTAGCAACTAGGACTCAAATAGCAGAATGCAACCAAATTTGAATTTAAATTCATTTCTTTCTTTATTTTTTATTTTTGAAAATCAAAACAAAAAGCTAAATTAAGCATATTTTTTTTTTCAAAATTTTGCGTATATTAAGTATTAACGCATGTTGAGACTTGAACCTACAATACAACAACTAACATATTATTAGGCTAATAACATATCTACCCTGAGAAATAACTATAAGCGCACATTTGAGATCACCTGCCTAAATTAGATGCATCTAATAGAAGTCCATGCATATAATTACTACGTACTTTTTATGTAATACAAAAAACACAAAGCATTCTTACAAAACCAACCGCCGGCCGGCCGGCCGGAAGTTGGTACCGACAACCGTCAGCCAAATCTAATGTTAGTTTTGACTATATGATACATATTTTCAAGTACTAGATTCAAAGATAATGAAAACAATCTAAATTATATTTGCCTAATAAAAAAGATACACTTACAAGAGCAGATTAAGAGTAGACATGGAGACTTACAATTAACATCTGGTAAAATGTAAAAGTCAGCAGCTTCATAAAGCTCAAATGCCCCGATAACAACAGCTTCAGGTGGCAAAACAAATACTAATAGAATGTTGCTCCACTTGTACAAGCCATCATCATTCTGATTAAAATTTTTTTTTAAGAAAGATCGATTTTGGTCGGGCAAAATAAGAAGGAAAAAGGGTTCAATTGTTTTATTATTCAGGACAAAATTAAGAAAATATTTTGAATTTATTTTTATTGGCCAAAACTAAAAGTCGTTGTTGAAGGCTCCATTTTTTTTGAACGAGAAGGCTCCATTAGTGGTGGCCACTTGTCTGTTTTATTGTTTTATATAATATCATGCACATAGTTGCACCGGGTCAAAATTGAATTCTGAACCATCTTCTACAACACCAAGTTTTAAATCTTTTCGGATGAAAGGTTAATTTGGCATAATGTAGCAACTTTATATCAAGTTTTGTATAATACGTATTTTTTTTCACATTGATGTTTAAAACTTTTTTGGATGAGGTTTTTAGTTACGAAGGTTTGTGAATAACTATGATTTCACCGTGCTGCAAAGGGATTTCAACGAGTGATGGTGGTCAGCAATGGTAAAGTCATGGAATGTGAGTCAACGGGTATTGATAGCAAGGTTGTAAAAACGGCGAATTGGTAGTCGGACGGTCGACCTTCTTATAGCTTGTAATTGTTCTAGGCGGGATTAATCGATGGTTAATCGGATTGGTATTTATGGTAATTTTTGGATATTTCTAGCTAGTTTTGGGTATTGATAATCTTCAAACTATCCCTTAATATATATATAAATATAAATAATTATAAATATATAATAAGGATAATTATCAAGAAAATCAATAAAACCGGAAGTAGTATATGATATTCCCGGATCGTTTATCCCCAACGAGGCATGAAATTAACGGTTACGTTATTGGCTTGACTTTTGAATGCTTAAATAACAAGGATTTGATTTGAATTCTAAATTCTACGGGAAAAACAAAAAAAGGCATGGGAATTTAAACCTAAACTACTGGAAAGCATAAAAAAGGCAATGGATGACTTAAAATTCTACGGGAAGCATAAATAAGGCAATTAAATAAAACCTAAGTCTACGGGAAACATAAATAAGGAATGGGAAGTAAAAACATGTAAATGCAAGTAAACCAGTAAAGAAATTAAAGACTTAAGCGAAAAACGTTAACGGAAATTAAAAATGAACGCGACTTAAAACCTAAATTATCGAATTTTAATCCTAAAATGATTTTTTTAACTTTTAATAAGCCTTAAGTGACTAAAAAGTAAGAATAAAGAAAACTAGACCAAAGACGAAAGCTTTTAAAGTAAAAAACGTAAAGAAAACGAGAACGAGATCGAAACCCGTTCTTTAAAAAATGAAATTTTGCAAAATAAACCCTACGGATGCAAGTTTATTTTTCCTAGGTCCTACTTGATAAAAGAAAATTTCAAAAAAAAAGAATTAATTGTTTTTTTGATTTAAAAACAGTTTTAAAAATAAAAATTCTTTAAAAATACTAAACAATTTTGGAAAAATATGAAAAAATCATGGAAAGTAGCTTGAACAGTGGGCTATCTATGAAAAATAAGAGGGGCAAAAGAGCTTATCAAATAAGCTGTTAAATAAGCTAAATCAGCTTATAAGCTTAAAAGGGCTAAAAAGGGGTAAAAGTATATTTTGTGCAAGTTATGTTGCAAAAGACCCAAGGGCAGAGTTGGTTTGTGAGTGTTGTGCTAAGGACGTGTGTTTACAAAGGGGAGGTCATGGGTTCGACCCCCATGCCTCCCTTTTTGAAAACATTTTTTTTTGAAATTTTTTAAAACAAAGTTATCAATAACCTAAAAGCTAACAACTTTAAAACTGGAAATTATTTTTGAAAAGCAATAATAAGCCCAAAAAATGAGCAAATAAGCTAACAGTTAAGCATAAAATGATTTTCTCTAGACAGTTTAGAAGGCAACTTTTAAGCTAAATTTTTAGGGGCTTAATGAATAAGCTAGAACCTAAGACTGAAAACTCAATAAGTCTACACACCAATAAGCACAGAAAAGCAAAAATTACACATTTTGAACAACTGATAAGCTAAAAAAAAACTAATAAAAAAACTAACAAATGCATATTTTTTTACCAAGTGCTCAATGCTTAAACTGTTAGGTACTTTTAAGGGCAAATAAGCTAATAAAACACAAAATAAGCTACCACCTCTAATACCCTACTCCTAATAAGCTAATAGAAACCAAAATAAGCAAAGTCATTAAGTTAGAATAAGCTAGAAAACTAAAAAGGCCTTAAGTCAGTTAGCAATTTTTTTTAAACAAAAACTAAAAGAGCTTACTAAATGGCTTTTTAAAACTCAATAAGCTAAAGGCAAAGACAAATAAGCTGAGACACCCCAATTCCCATACCTAGTGAGCAAACATGACTAAAAATGAACAAGAAAAATAGACTGGAAAAGCAATAAAAAGTAAATAAGCCATTAGCTACACACTGACACTTACACAATCTAAGGGGGCAATTTTAAGCTACTTTTTAAGCTAGCTAAAGAATAGCTAAACCTAAAACTAAAAACACGTTTGAATTTGACCTTAAGCTTTATGAAAAAGTAATTTTTAAATCATTTTTGAAAAATGATTAGCTAAAATAAAGACAATATTGAAAAGGGCTACAACTAACCCATTCAAAATGTATGCTATAACTGTTCTTGACAACTTTGCATAAGGCCAATTGAAACAGTTTATAAAACTTAAAGATCAGATTTTAAACTTGAAATATATGCATAGTGAACATTAAAAACATCAACTTTGAAACATGAAACTTAAAAATCAAATTGCACACATATTATGAAAGGAAAAATCATCATAGGTTTTGAACTTTGATTTCTAATCTTTGAAAAAGCTTGTAAACTAAAAACAAAAAAACTTATGAAGGCTGATTTAAAGTACTTAAAAGATCTTGTCAATGTTGGCAAATAACCCATACCAATTTTATAACTCATTTCGACCCATTTTGGCTTATCCCAAACACCCCTTTAAAATTATTTTGGCAATTTTAAAGCTATTAAAAACTTAATTAAGCAAGGATTTATAACAACCAGGTAATCACCAAACACAATAAGCCTGAAATAGCTAAACACAACAGTTTTTAAGCAAAGAAATAAGGTGGAACAATATAAGCAGTTTTTTAAAAGGAAATGACAAATTTGCAATAAAAAACTTAAACTGGATTTTCATTAAACTTAAAAGATTACAAGGTTTGGAAAGTAAAAATGACAGAAAAATGAAACATTAAAATTAAAATTATACTACTCCTACTCCTAGATCCTAGTTAACTCCTCAATCTCTGTCTTTTTTCTCTTTTATAAGCTGTCCATCTTGTGTTTGTTGTGTTTCTTTTGTGAGAGACTCAAAACCTTTAATCCTAGCTCTCAATCTTGCCTTGGAGCCTAAACAAATCAATCACAGCCATTGCTTTAGTCTTCTTGTTTTTTCAACCAATAAGAACATTCAGATCGCAAGGTGTAGGTGGTAATTTGGTTGTATGTGGTGGTATGAGGTTATGTAATTTTGTTATGGGGTAAAAGGTGGGGTTGGTTTTGCAGGGTATACGTGAAGATGGAATGGATGTACAGTGGGTAGGGTTTAGTTTTTGGCGGGAAAGAAGGTTTTAAAGGGTGTAGGGTTAACAGGGTAAAGGTTTGGTTACTTGGCAAATATGGTCCCTCAAGGTGATAAGAGTGTGTACAATGTAAGTCCTTGTGGTGTGTAATTGTTTGGGGGTTTGGCAAAAACAACCCCCCAACTCATATATCTTCTTTGCAAATTCAGTCCCTTGTGGTGATGAAAGATTGAGGGTTTGGCAGAACTAGCCCCTCAAGTTATATAGCAAGTTTGCAGCCACAGTATCAGGAGTTGGCAGTTTTAACCCTTGAACTTGTATAGGGTCATTGCAGCCATGGTCCTTATGTGGTATAAGTTTGATGACTTGGCAGAATCAGTCCCTCAACTTATAGTTGGGCTTTTTGCTTTGTATAAAATAGCTTAATGGGTTGACCCGACCCATTAAATGGGTGCGGGTGGGCCCATTAAGTATTTCTTCGTTTTTGGCTTTGTCTTTGACTTTTGGCTTTGTCGGGGTTGACTTTTTGGTTGACTTTTGACTTTGACTTTGTGACTTGACTTCTCTTTCACGCTCTTTCCGTTCTCATGCTCGGTTTTGTCGTTTTGGCTTCTATTTTTGTCCTTTTCTTGGATATCCGTTACCTGCACAATACAAATGAAAAACATACAAATACAATGTATTTTTGGTACATTTTTAGTCATTTAATTCTGATTTTTGTGGTCAAAGGTATGTGTAATTAAACACATATCAAAATCCCCCATACTAAGATATTGCGTGTCCTCACGCAATGCTATAAGTAAGCATTTTTAAAACTAAGAATCTCGATCCCCCTCGACTAATTACCTCGAAAAGTAGCAAAGTGTTTATCGAGGGAAATTAAATATTCAAGAGTTAAGAAAAGCCCCATTTTTACCATTTTAAATGTATACACTTATTCCTAATATTTTTGTATTTTTCCTTTTTCTCATTTTTTTGTACTTTTCTTTTTAAGCAACTAACTAACTTATTTGACTTTCATTATTTTCATAACTGTTAGGGATCATAGAACAAGATGCATTTCGATCCGAGAATGCCCCAAAAAGGATAAATTCATCGTCCCCGACTTTTTACTAGCTCCAAACCAAGCTTAAAACGAAATCACAGTTAAATATTAGTTAAGATGCTAACACTACTCATATTTGCAACTTGTGAACTTTTCACTCCCGACATTTATTATATCTTAGGTGAATGTGCTATTATGAATTTCAACCATGGATCAATATTTTGCAAAATTCTATGTTTCGCGTTCCACCCGAGA
Organism: Tanacetum coccineum; assembly: GCA_026074375.1. Classification (NCBI taxonomy): domain Eukaryota; kingdom Viridiplantae; phylum Streptophyta; class Magnoliopsida; order Asterales; family Asteraceae; genus Tanacetum; species Tanacetum coccineum. Next base: position 35,064 of record BQNB010042486.1, read on the forward strand.
ATAATGAGTTTGAAGGCGAGATCATCCCATGTAGCGACTTTCGTCTCGGCACATCCCAACCTTGCGACTAAGTGACCAGGCTTTTGACACCCCACAAAGACTAGTATCGGGACTCACGGACCTTAGGTTTCATAAACTCTTAGGTTTCTCGTATTCACATAGCTTATAAAATAGAATAGTCAAAGTTCAAAAGCATATTTAAATTTAACAAAAAGAGATCTATTTATTAACTCACACTTAATATTTAAACATGCAAATGTAGCTGTATCATTATTAAGCCTCGGTCCTTTAAACAACTGCCACATCGGTATGCGAGCCGACCATGGTCCAGGAGTCTTATTTCGACCTCGGTGATTTCCTTGACCTTTTAGAAGGCTGCAACATCGGTTGTGAGCCGGCAAGATGCAGCAAACTTTTATCAGCCTCGGATTTTTATTCTTACTATTGGCTTTCTTTAGAAGGATGTAACATCGGTTGTGAGCCGACAAGATACAGAAAACTTTATTATATATATATATACATATTTTTGTAGCTATATAGAGAAGACTTCTTTTTGAAAAATTCAAGTATAAGTTTGAACTAAGACTAAATTTTTTGCTATATACTACATAAAAATTGTTGATTTAAGTTTAATTTCCAAAAATAGCACGTATATTAATCCGGTTAGAAGCTTATGGGAGAAAAAGCCACAAATTACATACATGAGCTCTTAAGATTTCCAACTAATCCTTGTTTAGCATCCAACTCATAATCAACTCTATCATTTTTTGTTCTTCGCGAAAATCGCGAACGCTTAGCCTAAAAGTTAAGGAACAAGCTAGAGCTCAACACGCTCGATCGGGTCAAAATTTATTCTTATTCTACCCAGTAGGAAAGTCAAAATTGTGACAAAACACTTATTTTATTTTTGAAAATTTTTAAAATTTTCATTTTTTTGAAATTTTGGTGATAAAAACAAGATTACGTGAAAACAACGGCTGCAGACACAATCAAATAGATAGATCCCCCTATACTAGAATTAAACATTGTCCTCAATGTTTTAATAAGGGTCTCTACGTAAATCCTAAGCCGTTTATTAAGTATGCTTAAAGATAAATGTTGGTCGATAAGATTAGGATATTGGATTTCCCAAATAAAGCTGAGGATTTGATGCTCTTGTGATCGAAGGACAAAACTGTAACATTTCGTATTTAAGGTCACTATTTATTACGAACTTTACTTCTATTTTTATTTTAAGCAAAGTCATAAATTTTACGTTTACCAGATTTAGTAAGAATTTCCCGTTCTTAGCTTTGCGTGAGCCGTCTTTAGAAATCTATTACGTCTTCGTGCCTTAAGTGGTTTAATATTCTCATAATATTCCCCGATGATTATAAGTTACACCATTTTCATTTTCGTTGTGTTTCGCGTTTTCGTAAATTTCTTGCTTAAAACTCGCGTTTTACCTTAAACCTTACCTTTATTTAACTTATACTTACACTATACTTTAATTAAATCTTATAAACAAAAAATAAAGTAAAAAATTTATATTATTTCACAAATCAAGGCCCTAGGCCGGTTTGTACAAGTCCACACACAAACACACTTACACTTTTTCACATTTCTATAAACACCATCATTCCCTTTCTTTTTCCCCATACATGCATATCTCTTCATTTCACAAAATTTCAAAATCCTCTCCTTTTTGGCCTCCTTGCTGCCGATTTTAGCACCACCACCACCATCATCATACAAATTTGTTCATCTCATTTTTATCCTCTCAACAGTGTTTGCTTTGCCAAAAAGGTTTGGTGAAATTTCTAATTTAATCAATACACGCCTGCTCCCTCCGTAATATATACAATATGTTTAACATCTCACCCTTCCCGTCTTACAAGAGCCACTCCCACACGTCCCCCCCCCCCCCCCCCCCCCCCCCCCCAAATTTTCACGTGGATCAACTTCGTATGAGAAAATATAACTCGTCGTTTAACAGGCACTTATAATCTCTTGGTTCCTCCTCCTGCCCCCCCCCCCCCCCGGGATATCGCGATGAGATGATGGGTGGGGTGGGTGTTGTGCTCGGGCTTGGGTTGTTTAATTGTGTGTGGGTGACATCGTGTAGGGGCGGTGGTCGCAGTTGTTGGGGTGCGGTTAGTGGTGGGGGGGTTGGGGATGCGTGTTTGGTGGTGGCTGCGGTTGGGCTGATTGGATAGCTGTCCTGCCTATAGGGTCATGTGGGGACGTTGGTGGGTTGGGTAGGTGTTGTCTGTGTAGGGTTTGTGTCGTGTGTGGCATAGTTGTCTTAGTAGGGGGGTTAGGGTGGCAGGAGGGGGGGTTGGGGTCGATGGGGGGGGGGGGATGGGGGCAGAGGAGGTGGGGGTAGGCTTGGGGAAGTTGCGGCGAGACCGGGGGGATGGGGGGGTTTTAGGGGGGACGGGTGGTATGTAGTACGGGGGTTGTGTGGCTTGTGGTGGGGCGTTAGTGGGTTGTGGGGGTTTGGGGAGGGTGTGGGGGGGTTGGTTGGTTTTGCTTATGTGTGTTTGTTTTGGTTGGTTTTGTGGTGGGGGGTGCGGTGAGGGTCGTGTGGGTGGGGGTGTGGTGAGATTGGAATTGTTTGTGGCGGAGTATGGGTGGGATGTAGGGGTTGGTTGTTTGGTGTTACTTTTAGTGGTTGTGTTGGGTTGTTGCGGGGTTTTGGGGTTTGTGGTAGTATTTTGGGAGGGGGGGAGGGGGGGGGTGTGGGGGGTGTGGGTGAGGGGGTTGGTGGGGGGTGGGGGGGGGAAGGTGTGGGGGTGGTAGGGGTGTTGTCGGGGTGGGGGCGGTTGTTTTGGGGGGGGGCCGGTGTGGGGGAGCGGGGTAGGGTGGGGGTGGGGGAGTAGGGAGGGTGCGGGTATTGGTCGGGGGACGTGGGTGGGCTGGGGGGGGTAGGGAGCACGGGGGTGAGGGGGGGGGGGGGGGGGGGGGGAGTTTGGAGAGGGGGGGGGGGGGGGGGCGGGGGTATAAGGGTGCGGGGTGGGGGGGGGGGAGTCGGTGGAGGGAGGAGGTGTGGGTGGGGTGGAGAGTACATTAGTAGGGAGAGTAGGTGGGCGGGGGGGGGGCTTGGGGTTGGCGGGGGGGATATGGGAGGTCGTGGGGGGGTGGGTCGGTGGGGGCGGAGGGGGGGGGGGAGGGGGGGGGGGCGTCGCACGGTGGTGGGGTTGTGTGCCCGGGGGTGGTGGCGGGGGGGGGGGGGGGCATGGTGGGAGGCGGGTGTTGGTGGGGGGGTTTTAGGGGGGGGGGTTTGGGGGGGTGTGGGGTTGAGGAGGGGGGGAGTGTGTTTATGTGGTTGGTTGGGGTGGGGGTGGCGGGGGGGGGAGGGGGGGGTCCCTGGCGGTCTGATCCTTGGGGGCTGCGGGGGGGGGGGGGGGATGAGGTCTGCGTGCGGGTCCGGGGGGTGTTGTGGGGAGGCTGGGTAGGTGGGTGGAGGTGTGGTGTGGTTGGGGTGAGTCAGTGGTGCTCGGGCTTGGTTGGGGTGTGGGAGGGTGTGGGTGGGGGGTGTGTGGTCGTGGGGTGGAGCGGGGGGGGGGGGCTGGGGGTGGGGGGTGGGCATGGGGGGGGTGGCGGTCCGGGTGGCCGCTCGGGTGGGCACGGTGAGGGGGGGGGGGGGGAGTGGGGGGTCGGGGCGGGTGAAAGTGGGGGGTGTGGGGTCTGGAATTGGTGTGGGTGGGGGTGGGGGGGGGGCGGGGGGGGGGGGGTGGGCGGAGGGGGGTGGTGGTGGGACCGTAGTGGGGGGGGGGGGAAGGTGGGTTGGGTGGGTGGTTTGGTGGGGGTGGGGCGGGGGCGTGGGGGGGAGGTTCTGGCGGTGCGACAAGGTACGGAGCCCGGGTGCGGGGCGGGGGGGGGTGGGGGATCGGTGGTACGGGGAGAATCGAGGAGAACGTTTCTGGCATCTACCCGAAGGACGTATTTGCGGAGCACTAGGTACTAGAGCGGGGCCTACATCACCTCGGCGTTTGGTCTAGTAGCTAGCCCAATACGCTTGATTATGAGGCTTAAATATTCAACCCTGGGTGGCTGCCTGGGTGGTATGTTGAAGGGGGGGGTGTTGGGTAGGGTTGTGTTAGTGGGGGTGTAAGTTTGGGAAGGGGGGTGGGGTGGTGTGGTGGTGTGTTGTGTCGTGAGGTTTGATTTGTGTAATCAAAAGGATTGTGATGTTTTTATAATGGAAGAGGATTAATGATAGTTATATAAGGTGTTATTAACTGGGTGTTCGGTCTGCAGGCATTACTGGCTTGCAGCGTGCCGGGTTGGCGTAGCGGGGGCCTTGGGGTGATTTGGGAGGGATCGTGGTTGGTGATAAAGGAGCGTAGGCGTGGGCTTGGTGTCGTGTGGTTGGAGGGTTAGCGCTGGTTGGATTTTTTCTTATTTTTTTATAGGATTTTTTCTTTTTTTGTGAATTTTTTTTTGGTTGTTTGTTTTGTTTTTTTTTATTTTTTGGTCGATTTTTTAATGTTTTTGTATGTTTAAATGTGATTTTTTGAGTTTTTTGTTAGATTTATTTGTCCTTTTTAATTTTTTTTAAGAGTGGGCTCCTATTGATTTTTTTGTTAAGGAATTTGATGGATTGGGAGGTGATGTGTTTTTTCGGGAGAATGCTATGGGATTAAATTATACTGGTATGCATGTCTGGTATGTGAGTGAAGGAGTGGAGGGTAGTGGGTGGTGAGGGGTGGTGTGGTGGGGGTATGGAATGGTTCTTTAATTGTGAGGTTTTGTGTTGGGCGGTGGGTTTATTCCGTGTAGTTTTTTGTTTTTATGTTTTTTTTGTTTTTTCTTTGCTTTTTTTAATGTTTAAGTGGTGAAACATGTAGCTAGTTTCTTTTGGGTGTGAATTATATGGTCTGGTTTTCGGGTATGGAATTTGGTGGTCTTGTGTGGTGGGTTATTTTGGATGGGTGCTAATTTTTGTGCAGGCTTATGCGGGGCGCAACTGGGGTAGGTGGGCATGCTCGTGGTGGGGGGGGAGTATTTGACAGTGCCCTGTGGTTCCGTGTGTTTTTGTGATGTAAGTCCGGTCTCGTCCTGTGTAGTTTTTGTTGAGTTAGAGTTTGATGTTTCGGGGATATAGTTTTTTTGTTGTGTGTTTTTGTGTTATATTTAGAATAAATAGATAAGAAATAATGAGAAATAGAAAGAATTTCGGTAAAATAAAGAATAGCATCAATAAAGAAAAAAAAGGAGTATTTAGAAAAATAATAAAGGAAGAAATAAACAAAATAAATGGGATTTTGGTGCTTTGGGGTTGTCTATCTTGGTGGTGGTGTGAGAAAGTACACTTAAGTGAGTAGGATATGGAGCGTGATGGATTTGTTGTTTTAATTTCACATTTTAATAAGTAGGCAATAAAAAAATAAAACAACCAAACAAGGATAAGTATAAGCAAGACAAGATGTTGCAGCAATAAATAAAGAAAAAAAAAAGAGAATATAACAAGAACGGGAAAGGATTGGAAAAAGACAAAAAAAAAAATAAAAAAAAATGAGCGTGTATGTAAAGAGTTAGCAAAAAAAAAAACGGGTTATAATAAAAAAAGATCGAAGAAAAAAAAAAAAAAAGGTATCGTAGAGAAAAACACGGAGAGTGTCTATATTTCAAAAGGTAAAAAAAAAAAAAATGAAAAAAAAAATAAAATAAAATAAAAAAAAAAAAAGAGAAAAAAACATTTTAGCCTTTGAAAGGTGGCCTGATGAGAATTTATTAAAAAATTTTACAAACTCATGAGATTAGAGTATTTAAGAGGTTTATCGACAATTGGTTTGTTTCTTTTGGGCATTTATGCTATAGTAGAGGTAGGGTTTTTGTTGGTTGTGATTTAGTTTCTGGATATAAGTGCTGGTATGCGGATCAACCAACTCACTCGGTAGCTTGTGGAATTCGATGGCATCCGGGTTGCTTCTGGGGAAGGGGAAAGGGGGGGGCGGAGATCGGTAGTGTGTCGGGAAGTGTAGTATGTGCGGCGGATGACTATTCTGGACGCTTTTTGCGGATTGATGGGGATTATGGATTGAGGCTCCAAATTTGGAGAGGACGGAGGGGATGAGAGTTAAGGGTAAGATAGCGGACGGGAGTTTATAGTTTATAGGTACAGATGATGTGAATAGTTTTTTAAGGGGGAGAGAGGATTTTGGAGTAGGGTTGGAGGGGCGTGGTCAGCTCTAGCGCGCAGCGGCTTTGTGGAGGGAAAAACATGAAGATATTTTTGAGACCCTTGGGTGGGATTGAGGATTAGGGTGGAGGAATAAGCGGAAAAAACTGACGGTGCGTGACGTGTGTTTTTTTTTTTGTTTGTTTTTTTGTGTTATATTTTTTTTTCTTTTTTAAACTCCATAGGTTTTTGCAAGGTTTTATTCTTTTTTATAATGGATGAATGGATTGATTTTGGGTTGTTTTATTTGTTTTTTTTTTTTGTGTTTAATGTGATGAGATATGAGTGGTGTCAACTGGGTATGCCGCGTGGGGTTCACAAATTCCTGGACTTGAGACTTGTATAGGGGGGGGGTGGTTTTTTGCATATTACAGTTGGTGGTTGGATGGTGGATGCTAGGTGGTCATGGTGTGGGTGGTCCGAAGTCAGTAATGTGGAGGTCTTGGGATTGGGGGGGGGGGGGGATGGGACTTAGAGATCGCCAGTTGGTGTGGGGGGATTATTCGTTCGTGCGGTGTTAGGGGGGGTGGTGGGGTGGTATCTGTGGATCGGGGGTAGGAAGCGTGGAGCGGGAGGTGCGTCACGTGGTGGGGGGGAGTGTGATGGTGGGTGGGTGTGGTTTTTAATAGTGAGATGAGATGGGGGGTGGGTTGAAATGGGGGGTAGTTTGATGGTGAGGTGGGGTGGCTGGTTTTTGGTGTTAGTGGTGGGGGGGTTTGGGGGTTGGGGTTTTTGTTTTTGAGTTTATTATGTTATAGTTAAGATTTGATGATAAAAAAGAAATAAATTAAATATTTTTTAGGTTTCGGTGTATTTTATTTGATGATAAAAATTGTATTTTTTAAGTGTAAAATTTAGTAGAAATGGTGTTTGTAATATTTTAAGAAAGAATTTTAAGTTTTGGATTTGATGGTATTTATGGTAAAACTTGAAGAAACGAGATGAGTATATTGGTTTCTGTTTGTCTAATGTAAATTAAAAAAAAGTTTTAATGGGGTTTTAAAGATAAATTTATGTTGAATAAAGAGAGATTTCAGTATTTTATAGAATTATTTTAATAAACAATAAATTTGGTAGGAGATGTTTTGTGTCCGTTGAAAATTATGGAGTGAGGAAAAGGTGTGTGGTTTAGTGATTAATAGTCATAAAAATAAAAAAAATTTTAAAAAATAATATTTATTTGATTGATTAAAAAAGGCTGGATAAAATATTAGGTCCTTTATCACTTAGTTTTAGGATATGAATACTCCTTGTTAGAATTGGATATACGAAGGAGTTTACTGATTTTTGACCAACTAGGTTAGGGGACTAAATATAGCTTTCTAGGTGGGAGAAGTTTGTTATGAATTAAGAAGGAAAATTCTTGTAAGGGTTTAAAATATAAAATGTTAGTTTAAATTGAAAAATGTTGTAAATAATAAATAATAGTTATATAAAAGAACTAATAAAGTATAAAAAAATAAAAAATACAGGAAAAATTGCTGACAAATTTAGCATTTGATGGAGATAGGAGTGTCTTTCGTGGGTCCCCTATTGGTCGAGGGTGTGAAAGGCAGAAGGGGTTGTGGTCATGTGGTTAAGGTTAGGATGCTATTGGGTCACACATCCAAAGTGGAAGTCAGAAAACTGAGTTTTAGTTTTGCCCCAAAACACTAGCGTCTCTTCGCAAAATGTTAAGAACAGTCGTTATATGCGATTATATTAGTTTTACACTTTGATTATAATAATAAGAAATTGTTTTTCTAGGCCCAAGACTTAGTGGTGTTCGTTGTGTTTTAAGGTTTTACCTCTTATAAGAACAGGTGGGTGTCACAAAGTCCAAGATGTCATTTTGGGGTTATGTTAATTTTAATTTATTTTTTTATTTTATTTTTTTTTAAGGGTCAGTTTTGTTTGTTTTTTTATTTAATATTTTTTTAAAATTTTATTGTTTTTTTATTAATTTTTAATTATTTTAAATTTGTTTATTTTTTTTAATTTTTTATTTTTTGGTTTTTTTAATTTTATATTTTTTTTTTTTAGCAGTTTTAAAATGTCTTGTGTGTTATTATAATTGATTTGTTATTTTTTTTTTTGACATTTTATTTTAGAATTATTATTTCTGGTTCAGTAAGGGGTTATAGTTTGTTAGTGTTGGGGGAGTGGTTTGGTGTATATGGTGGATGTGTTTTTGTTTGTTGTGGTTGTTAAGTTTTTGTGTATTGATGGTGGTTCGGTGTTTGTTTATTTTGATTGTGGGGGGGTGGGGTTTGTTTGTTGTTTGGTTTATGTGTGGTGGGTGGTGGGTGGGTGTTGATTGGATGGGTGGGGGTTTGCTGGGGTGGTTGAATGTTGTGGGGTGGGGAATGTAGGGGGGGGGTTGAGGATGGGGGGGGTTTTGTAGGGCGGGTTGGGTGGGGGAGTGTGTGTTGATGCCCCCGGGGGAGTTTTATGTGGGTTTTTTTTGTTGTTGTTATTATTATTTTGAGTATTGTGGATAATGCTGTTACTTGTTAAGGGGTGGGGGGGTTGTTAGGGGGTTGGGTAATTGTTATGTGTGGGGGTGAGGTGTGCGGTTAAAGTGGAAATAAATGGTGATGAGTAACAAGTATGGATAAATAGATATAGGTTAGTTTGAGTGAAGGTTTTTAATACGAAGAGTTTCTATAGTTTTGAATAAAAAAACAGTACTTAACTTGCGTTTTTTTTTTTGACAGTTTATATTTTTGATTAGTATTTTAGGAGTTAGTATTAAGTTCTAGTGAATTAGCAGTTATTATATATAATTTTTTTATATTGTCCAGATTTATTGGAGTTTGTATTTGACAATGATGATTTCAGTATGCTTGATGATGAGTGGTAAGAATCGCAGGATTGATTGAACAAGCTGAAGTATTGATTGGTGGATGTTATCCTTCCTTTTTTCGTAATGTCAATGATTTTGCTCCTTTATCGTCGGGATGAAGTATATTTCTGGTAGATGACTTACGTTGCCTTCATGAATAATAACAATTAGTGATCGCTAGAATATTTAAAGATCGTTACGTATTTTTATCGTTTCTTACGTTTATTTTAGTAATTCATAGTTATGTATCAGCTGTTCATAACGTCTTGTTTTCTAATTGAGGTTGTAAGAGTGCTTGAGAAAGTAAGAATCAAAAAAATGTCTAGAATAAAAAAGAAAAAAAATAGATAGGCGAATAGGATCAAAATAGTAATAATAAATAGATAAATCTTTCTCTCCACCGTGAAGTATTAGTCAGAAGAGTAAATCTCGTTTCGCTATCAATGTCTCAGCAGAATGCTAAGTTTGTTTCTACTTTCCTAACTATGAGATTTGGTATTCATTAGTATCCTCGTTCTTTATTACTTATATGTGATTAAAAGATAAAGTGTGTCCGCCTGAACAACAAGACATACAAAAGATACAACTTACTTTTGTGTACATCTCCCATGCGCGAGGGGAGAGATACAATGCTAAGTAGCGGTATATATCTAGTTCGCAGTTACAGAGAGAAAAAGAATTAACGAAACAGCGTATTAATTGGTGAGAGTGGTATATTGTTGTTTAGTATGTGCTGGCAACCCGGGTTAGTGGGAGATACCTTGAGGAGTTGATGGCGTAGTACCTATCTATATTTGCTGGAAAGCGCCACTTAATTTCATGCAGGTTTATTGCCTATGATGGGTTAGCGCCTACTACCCATTTTTTAGTATCTATAATTTTTTAGTAGTACATTAAGTACATCTATTGGGCAGTGAATGCCCTTGTCTGGGGTTTGGACATCCAGCGCGCGATCCAACCCCTAAAGGGCATTTTGTATTGAGAATTTCCTTAGGTATATTGAATATTTACACTAGTTTTGTGGGGCATTTCATTGTGGTTAATATTTGTATCATTGTTGGTTAACGTTTCAGTGGCATGAGCTTAATGCATTAGTGATTATAACTTGTTTGATCCACAAGTTTGCGATGATTAAAAATACTTGTGTTCACTCTTTATTTCATATAAACTCTATGGATTCACTCAACGTTTTCGTTGACTTTTTAGCATGTTTTATCTCAGGTAATCAGGGTTGATGGCTTGGAGTGGCGAATGGAGTTTAGCGCGAAATGTTTTGACTAAACTTGTTTTGGTTCCATTCATTAAAAACACTTTGTGTTATGGTTTTTAAAAATTATGTTATGATGTTGTATGGTGACGATCTTGTGGACAAATTTTCGACTCTGATCTTACATGAATGGGACAATGTTATGTTTTAAACGTCTCTTTTGAGTCGTTCTTTATATTCTTATGTTGTTGTGCTATGACTTAACACCCAAACTGTTGGTTCCGCTGCGAAATAAATTTGGGGGTGTTAAAGATTGGTATCAAGAGCTTAAGGTTATAGAGAACTAGGTCGTTTTTCAAAAACCTAAACTATAACTTTCTTTTTCTTTCGCGCGCTAAGACTCCTCGTGGCCCTCGTCCAAGTCAAGCTTATGATTCCTATTTAAGTACTTATGCACGTTTCGGGTGCATTGCTATTAAAATATTTATATGATAAATATTATGATATATTAAGATATATATCGATTATCATGCTTATTCGAAAAGCATTGAAAAATTATTTGCTTTAATTACATAAAAATGTAATTCATATACATAACAAATATTATCATTCATATTTGGTTTATTATCGATCATCACGTTCGTTCATGGAGCATCGTCATGCATTTGCATATTTGCATAAGTTATTATTCATATAATATTTTTATAGTGACCTTATGTAATTATTTTTGCGTGATTTATAGATTATCATGGCAAACCTACCTCCTCCTAATCATGTTGCGGATCTTCTCGAAGACGATCCGGAAGAGCAACCTAAACTCGCGCCCAAGCTCGACCAT
>BQNB010042487.1:0-33738 GCA_026074375.1 Tanacetum coccineum
TTTTTTTTCTTTAAAGTTTAAGTAAAATATCAAAAAAATACAAGTAAAATGATCATTATTTGTAGTTATACAAACTAAATAACATAAATCAAAACTCGTGGTTGATGTCTAAAATAAATTTGGCAAGAGACTTATTATAAGTGGGTTTTGTAACCGACCTTGCCCAGAACCGGGTCACATTGTATAAATAAACATTATATATCGCATCTACATTGGGTTTTGTAACCGACCTTGCCTTGAACCAGGTCACATAGTATATAAACATTCTATATCGCAACACATTGGGCTTTTGTAGAACCGGGTCACATAAACATTCTATATCGCAACACATTAGGGTTTTGTGACCGACCTTGCCCATAGTATAAATAAACATTCTATATCGCATTATATTGTATGCTCGAAACTCGAAAGCGATCGATCCCTATCGTAAACATTATATATCGTATTGCATTGCATGCTCAAAATTTATCGATCCCTATCGTGCGTTTTTCTTGTAGTGACATTCCCGAAATCTAACTATGTCTTCTGGTGGTCCACGTAATCCCTTCAAGTATACTCCGAGCAGCTCCTATAGCTATGAACCCGAGCACAAAATTGATCCAACACAAAAACATCCTCTCATTACCGACATGTATTTTAAGATGTCGTGGGATCGATATGGAGAATTGTCGTATTTTGAGTTTATTTGGCTTCTCATTATGGAGCTTCAAGTTGACAGGGAGCACGGGTGTGTGCGCGTTTTCCTTTATCCGAGCGAGAAGGATTTTATTGCAGGTCGACAATTTGCCATATTTATCAGAAAAAAAGATTTATATGTTGTTGGCCTACATGACTATCGGGGAAAAATATATGAGATCGGGAAACTTGGTCAATATAATAGATATTTCACGTATGCGCATCAAACTGGATTTGCGAGCAGTACGAAGAGATATTCGAGGTAATGAAAGGGAACCCTTTGTGGGACGTATGTAGTTATGACGTTCTGAATGATGTTATTACGAGGGTAATGCTTCATTTGGATGATCCTTCTGCTTGGGCATGGAGTTGTGGGGGTTTTGCCCTCATGTTTTCTGAGCCGTGTAGGTTTGTATGGTATCATGACAAATTGGGTGAGATAATGACCACGAAATGTAATGTTTATGAAGCTTGGTAGATTTAATTTTTTTGAGAATAGATCCAAGAATTTGAGAGAGAGATTTCCATTGTGCTCGAAAAGAAAAAACGGCCCATAAGAAGGATCTTGAAGCCCAACCCGAATTTGAAAAAAAACACCAAGACTGGAGCTAAAATTTTGGGAATTCTATAAGAGACGTAGCGCGAGATTTCGCTTAATGTTCATTTAAAGGCAGGTATCATAATTAATATTATAAATCTTTATGTTAATTTATATTATGATAAGTAATATTTTTAATAACATTGTGAATATATTATATAATAATTATGATACCTGCCACAAATGAACACTAAGCGAATCTTGCGCACGTCTCTTATAGAATCTCAAATTTTTAGCTCCAGTCTTGGTGTATATTTTCGAATCGGGCTGGGCTTCAAGATCCTCATTATGGGCCGTTTTCTTCTTTCGAGCATAAATGGAAATCTCTCTCCACTTCTTGGGCAATACTTTTAAAAAATAAAATCTACCAAGCATCCGAACATTACATTTCGTGGTCATTATCTCACCTAATTTGTCATGATACCATATGTAACACCCCCATTTTTACAATATAAGCACGGAAGCTACTCTTGGGTATTACTTCATGGATACAAACAATCATAAACAAGCAAACGACTCAAAAGAGAGTTGTGGAAAATTTCAGTTATCATTCATGATAATCAGAGTTTTTTAATGCAAAATGCAGGTCCCAAAATCAAAACCATTAATGTTTTAATGATAACAGTTCATAAGCCATCTTCGATCCATGCCACTACCGCACCGCAACTTGCTCAATTACCTGATGATAAACATGCGAAAAAAGGTGCTCAAAACAAAAGTTGAGTGAAATTCAAAGGTTTGAAATGTAATAGTTAAATATACAAGTTATCATAATTGAAATGTCACTTGGTATTGCGGAATAATCGTTTATGAAAAACATATTGCATAGTGAACAGTATTATCACCCTAACCATGAAATCAAATAAAGAGAAAAAAGAAATTAAAAGAGATATTGGAGATACTACCCAAGAGAGATATTTGGGAGATATTTACCCAAAGAGATAATGGGAGATATTACCCAATGAATATGGGAGATATAACCCCAAGAGATTATACTAAAAGTAGATAATTGGGAAATACTACCCAAAATATGGATATTTCCATATACCTAGGCAATAATATATCGGATAGCATAAGTTTAGCGATAACCACTTACATATCCTGATTGATATCGTAGGTGTCACTGGTTTAGTAAGATATGTGAGATTATGAATTTATTAAATCTTTGAAAAGTAATCACATTGGTTATGAGTAATAAAGAGTTTGTAACATGCATGAATCCCCCTCAGCGGGGTAATATAAAACATGTCAAATTAAAGAATAAAGGCATTTATGAAACTTCACCTGATAGGTAGATGTAATTAAATATTCCAAAAATGAAAGCTGGCGACCATTATCACAATCTAAACCGGGGAAGATTGATATAGCAAAATGATATTAATTAAATACCACGTCACGCAACTGAGTAAGATATGTTGAGTCGTAGGAAGAATGTACTCTAGAACTTTATTTTATGAGTTATGAGTTTGATTGTAAGAGTTTGGAAATTAATTGTATCACCCGTTCGAGCCATCATAATTCATAAGTCATTCATAAACGGTTTGAGGAGCTAGGGCACTTTAAATCGCAAAACCCCAACAACTCCAGTCAGAACTGTAATACCAGCTTGAAACCTCTTAATATGAAGCACCCTAGTATTGTGATACGATTATAATCATATTAAAAAAGCGTTATGATCAATATCTGAAATGTTAAGCACGTAGAAGCGTTAATTAAAGTTATTCTTGTAAGGATTTTAAACATGATTTTATACATTTTCAAAATGTTACATTTAGAACCCTCGGGTTTGGAAAACTGCAAATAAGGACCCTTGGAGTTATGCATTTTTATGAGTTTGGTCGCTGATACAACTTTTAAAGATATACCAAAGTAAAACCAGCACTTTGAAAAGTGTACATAATAGACCCCTATAAGTTATAATTTTGATAAGATGACATATTCAGCCCTTCTAGTTAATAAATTTCAGAGAAGTTTTACGATAATATACCCCTTGCATGGATTATAAATACAAACGTAAGTCTAAATTGCCATGCAAGCTATTTTAACATATCAAAAGATATTTATATAAGTTATAATAAACTAAAATATGAAGTTTTAAAAAAAAAAACGTAACGTAAGTTTCAAATAACGATTCATTAGGTCTAGAAACAAAACGGTCCAAATAAAGGGATTCAAAACGAAACTCGCGGGTTTAAGATTCAAAATTCCTTCATTAATCAATAAAGTGTTTATTTTAACATTATTTATCATGCTAGATAGATTATATCAATATTTAACCATTAATAATCATTTAGTTTTTTTTAAGAAAACCGCAAAATTGAGGGTACGGAGTACGGTTTTTGGATCAAAATGGAAAATGAGCATGAATTGAGTTATGAAACTTTAACAAGAGTATATTTAGGATCATATGAACATTATAAGAGTGTAGTAGCAGTAGTAGAATATCTAGAACCTGGGTTTGAGCTTCAAGGAGCAAAAATGGTGGAAATGGGTCATTTCGGGTAGTATTTCCACTCGTACGCCTTGTATCTTGTTACCGGGGCTTCAATTATTTAGGGCTTCACTTCTTAGACTTATTTAATGATCCTAGGATCATAAGGGAGCAAAGGATTGCTGCCTATAAGGGTTATAGAGGAGGAGGTGTGGTGCAAGTTAGAATGAGCTATCTAAGGTCCTATTTATAGTAGTTTGAAGGCAAAGGAGTTAAGGAACACTTAGGACCTATTCATGGACAAGTGGAGGGTCTAGTAGGTGATGTTTAGGAGCTATGGTGTGAGTTGTATGAGCTAGGATTGTAGATTATAGAGGTGGATACCTCCTATGCTTGCCATAACTGAAGAGAGAAAAAGAGAAGCTATGTGCTCTCATTTTTAACCAAGAAATGGTCTAAGTAGGTGGGTAAGCTGCTTAAGGGTTTCTAGAAGAGTTTCACATAAGAATTTTGCACTTAGAATGGTTTAAAATGGTCAAAATTGATGGTGAAGGGGTTCGGGCTGTTTTGGGGTTCGACTAGGGTTTCACAAGTTTTCAAGCTTTTATTTCATGTGTACTTGATTAAGGATAGTTAATATATGTAGACAAGGTTTGATATAGGAAGGATTAAGAAATATTAGCAATTGATTTGGGTTAAAACGGATTAGAATTAAAGAAATGAGGTCACGGGTTTGATTAAGGCACGTTTAGGGTTTTCATGACTTTATTGGTTTATATTTTGCATACTCTTGATTAGGAATGATGGAACACAGATCCTAGAGCTTAAATAAAGTATTATCAATGAAGTTTGATTGTTGGTTTTAGTTAAAATGGGTTGAAATTGAAAGAATAAGCCGTAACTTGGAATTAGGGTTTGTATAAGACTTTTAGGGTTTTCTAGCTTTGTAATTCTCGTAGATTGTTGAAGCAAGGATGGTTAATGATAGATAAAGGTTTGTAAACTCATTTTATGGGTTTACAATGACTCTTGGTTGCTTACTTGAGAATGAGATGGTCTGAAAATGAGTAAACGGGTCAAAATCACAATTAGGGTACAATTAGGGTTTCCTGGATTTATTTCTTGTGTAATTGAAGTAGAATGATGAAATGATGATGGAATGATGTTTGAAAATGATTGATAATGTTATAAATTAAGTTATTAAAACTTATTTGAGAGTTGGTTTAGGTTTACAATGGATAAAAATGAAGAAACGTGTCATGGTTTAGAATCTAGCTTGGTTTTAGGGTTTAGGGTTTTGAATTAGGGTTTTGAGTGTAAAAATGTGTATGAAAGTTTATGAATAGAATAATTAGGGTTTACACATTGTATATTGAGTGTAGTAGCTTGTACACAAGTGATGGTGAAGAAATTAGAATGAAAACGGAGGTAAAACGGCTATTTTGGATATCGTGCATTAATGACTTGTATATTGTGCTTTAAAACTTGTACTTGACTTGGAGGGAGTTTATATTTCAAATGAAATGTTATATTACTGTTTAATTATGCTTTAGTACTTGTACATTCATACTTTAGATATTAATCTCATGGACTTAGGGTTAAGGAGTAACGATAATGGTTTAAAGCCGTTTTGATAAACGTTGCTAAATGTCCATTATAGGAATAGAATGTTACTTTGTAATAAGGATATGATGATATTGACTTGACATATTGTGATGTTTGCTTGACATATATGAAGACAGGATTACTTTAGTTATGTAAGTTACATGACATATTGAGATATTGACAATGCAAGTAATGTGATAAAGCGAAAAATTTCCCCGTATAATTGTGATAATAGTAAAATAGGTTTTGCAGTTGATGAAAATTCTTGGGTTGTTATAGTCTCCACCTTTTACAGAAATCTCGTCCTAAGATTTAATTGAAAGTTATAGTGAATAGATGTAGGTACTGGGCATGAATTTGATTTTTATGTTGTGTTAATCAAGGTCACAAGTCCACGTGTGTAATGCATTTATAATTATGTTGTACACCATAATTATAATTACCTCCTTTCACACGTCTACTTATTTTCAAGACTACACCTCTTGATGACAGCCAATAGAATTTCTTCAGATCCTGATAGAACCTGAGTGGATGAAATACTTTGATTTGTGGAACATGTGGGTTATGGGCCCACCATGTTTTTGCTACGCTACTCTGATCGTAAAGAATCATTATTCATTACCCTTTAAAAGTCAACATCAAATAAGAATGCTATCACAAGTCTTTATCAAAATTTTCATACCTAGTGGTATTGAAATCATTTGATATTGCATAGATCTTATGTGTTTCCTTGTTATTACGTTGCAGAATATAGAAATTTTTTAGAATACAGAGATCATGGAATGAGTGATATCAAGGAATGATTATAAATTTGTATGAGAGTTGCTAATCACGTGAGATACAGATTTTTAAATGCACAGATGATGAAGGTAATGATAAAAATGAAGATAATGATTAAGGAATTGTTTGTACAAGCGGATTGAAAGAAACTTGTTTGTACATATGTTATATACTTAAGCCTACTTATTTATAATTTATCACTTACATAACGCAGAGAAGCGTTCAACTCCTTGTAACTGATAATTTTATAAATTCATAGTTCGAATTTATAATTTCCTTATTCAAATAAAGAAGTGACCTAATTCATTTCAATAAGATGATCATAAATCCGGCTTACCTAAGCATAAATACATGATATGTAGGTGTAAAAATGAATTTTTTCGATAATATTGAATGTTTGATGTACTTGACGCCCATATAACGAGATGAGAATTTAGTAGCAAAGGGTATAGGAGAGTATCAGAGTTTGAACATAATGGAATCGATGGAATTGACAAATGATGTCGAGTTTTGATATCATTAGATAACAAGATGTAACGGAATCATCACTTTATTATTTCATGAATAACTTTACATATGAAAAAGAGTTGATACTTATGCTAAGTATCTTGTAGTAGGATAAAAGTAACAAACGACGAGGATTGTTGCTTGATGATTAGGATTTTTAGATTGAAGAAGATTCTGATTAACTTGAATATCCTCAAGAGTTGTTTTCAGCGGTTGATCTTTTGTCTCTGCAGTTTCTGGTCAGATGACCTACTTTGTTGCAAGTTCGACACTTGACAGTGCAATCTCCTGTGTGATGCAGGGTGCATTTTGTACACAAAGGAAGGTTTCCATGGTATCTTTTGAAGGATAACTGTCCCTAACAGGGTCTTGCCCTTCTACTTCTGCGTGGTGGTGGTAATCATTATTACGGTTATGATTGTTGTGGTTATTTTGGTAGTTGTCATTTTTGCGATTGTTAAAGTGGTTATTGTTGTTGTGGTATTTGGGAGTTAGTTGTGTGTGATGATGTTTCTCTTATATTCTAATTTTTCGTTTATGATCATTCTGGTTTCTTGCACATAATCGCGTTTTATATCTGATTCCATTAACCTCTCTGGATATGTTAGGGCTTCCTACTAAAGTTGAGGTTTCGAGGCAGTAACGTTTCCTTCAATGCTTCAAGGTAGACCTCCGATAAAAGCTTCCAAGAGTTTCTCATTGTTAGGCACCATGTTTGGACACAAGGTGGTTAATTCTTGGAATCTTCTAACATAGGGTTTAAGATCTTTTACCTTTACACTCAGATTGTAAAGTTCGTCTTCCATTTTTCTGATCTCAGTCCGGGGATAATACTTGTTTGTCAGAAGCCTTTTTTAACTCAGTCCAGGTGGTTCGATTAGCTTGATCTATTCCCATAGGTTGGGCATATGCATTCTACCAGGATAAGGCATCGTTAGTTAAAGTACCAATAGCAAATGTTACTTTATTTTCCTCAGCACATCTGCTTCGAGAGAATACTGATTCGGTTCGTTCAAACCAGCGAATAAGACCTACTGCTCCTTCCATACCATTAAAGCAGAAAGGTTGACAGCTGATAAACTCTTTGTAATTTCCTGTTTTCACTGCAGGAGTTCCAGTAAGATTACTAGCACTTGCCATGGCAGCAGTCTATGCTTCCAGGGCTGCAGTAAAATCAGCAGTCAGTTGCTGGATGGCATCCAAAGTTATGGCTGGTGTTTCGGATGTTGACGTCCTTTTGGGAGGCATCCTATCAACATAAGATAACACGTAATAAAAATGACATCATAAGTTTTGAAAAGTAAGAGAATGTGATGCTAAAATGCTTAAAGAATAATGCTTATTTTTGAACTTTTAAGCACTTGGAGGTTATGGTATGATTCATAAAGACGGAGATAATGATGCAAATGACGGTTGAATGATGAATGGTGATGATGAATGATTGATGAGATGAATAAAGTGGTATTTAAGAAACAACAAGGTAGATAACGGGATTGCCTTTATAAATAACTTGCCTTTTTACTGTACATAGTCAAGATTTGACAAGAATTTTTATTCATACCACACATCTCGTGGCTTAGGATAAAGCTATAACTAGTTTAAGAGTTTGATGATTTTGAGCTGGTAGATGACATCCTAAAGATCTTCCTGATTTGTTTGGTGACGAGCTTGGATTTTCTCAATGATTCGTTCAAGATCGGAAATTCTGTAGTGAGCAAAGGCAATCTTATCCTTTTGCCCTAACCGCTTCTTTTGAAGATTGATAATCTGAGTACGAATTTTCTTGAGTTCGGTCTTTAGTTCGTTACCATTTATATGTCCTTCTCAATGCGGTGAAGATAGAGTTCGTCTAAATAATTCAAGATATCTTCGACTTGTTTCTCATGATGTTTCGGATACATCGTATCTGAACATTTTTCTATTTCAAATACCTGAGGAGGGGTAGGAGTATAAAATAAGGAAGATGGTGATACCAAATCACAGGTTTGATTCCAGGATGAATTAGATAACGTAGTTGAGGAAGAAAATGAGGAACAGATTCGCTTCTTAGGTGGTAATAGTTCTTCAGGAACAAAGAAATATCGAGGATCAATATAGTGATGGTGGTAATATCAGAGATGGAGTCAAAATAGCTGGTGAAGTAATAGGATCTGGTGATGAAATAGGGGATTCCTTAGCATAAAATGCTTGTACGTCCTTCGAACAAGGATTATTGTAGAAAGATGAGAATACTAGTGGGATCATATTATCTGTAGAGTTTTCCGAAGAGTTAAAAGAACTGTTTCCTGATGAAGCTGGGAAATAATTCGGTGAGACCGAAGTATAGTTGAGAATATTCATAGAGGAAAAAGCATCCTCAATATCGGAAGTAGAGCGGTTGGGAGAAGACATCGTTCTGTTAACAACCCCATCATAAATAACATAAGTTATTTAAGTAATAGTATAATAGATATGTATATTTACATACTTGTTCCGGAATGTAGTGGCACGGAGGACTTTGATGGCGAGAAAAAGAAATGTGGTTATAGTTAAGGTTTTGACCTTGTTCTCTATAACCATGGCGCTGATACCAATCTGTAACACCCCCATTTTTACAATATAGCAGCGGAAGCTAATCTGGGGTATTACTTCATGGATACAACAATCATAATCATAGAAAACGACTCAAAAGAGACGTTGTTAGAAAAATTTAGTTATCATTCATTATAATAAGAGTTTTTACAAAATGCAGGTCCCAAAATCTAAAACATTATGTTTGAATGATAACAGTTCAGCCATCTTTGAGTCCATGCCACTCCGTACCGCAACTTGCTCAATTACCTGAGATAAACATGCTAAAAAGGTCAACAAAAGGTATGAAGTGAAATTCATAGGTTTGAATGTAATAGTTAAATACAAGTTATCATAATTGGAAATGTTGGTATTGCAGGAATAATCGTTATGAAGAACATTATTGTCATAGTGAACAGTATTATCACCCTAAACTCAAGAATCACATAAAGAGATAAAGAGATATTAAAGAGATATGCAAGAATCACATAGTGAACATTATTGTTATGAGTATATAAAAGAGTTTGTAACAAGCATGTATCCCCCTCGCGGGTTTATAAAACATGTAAAATAAGTAAAGGCGAGGTTATGAACTTCACCTGATAGGTAGATGTAATAAATATTCCAAAATGAAAGCTGACGACCTTATCACAATCTTAACCGAGGAAGGTTGATATAGCAAAATGATAGTAAATAGCCACGTCACGCAACCTGAGTAAATATGTCAAGTCTTAGGAAGATTGTACTCTAGAACTTTAGTTTTAAGAGTTATGAGTTTGATTAGAGAGTTTGGAATTATTGTATCACCGTTCGGGCCATCATAATTCAGAAGTCATTCAGTAAACGTTTGAGGAGCTAGGGCACTTTAAATCGTAAACCCAACAACTCAGTCAGAACGTAATACCAAGATGAAACCTCTTAATATGAAGCTCCCTAGTATTGTGAATACGATAACCAGTTTTTAAACGGTTTTGATCAACCATTGGAAAATGCTAAGCACGAGAGCGTTAATTAAAGTTATGTCTTGTAAGGTTTTAAACATGATTTTATACTTTTTCAAAATGTTACATTTTAGACCCTGGGGTTTGGAAAATTGCAAATAGGCCCTTGGAGTTTGCATTTTTACGAGTTTGGTCCTTCAACTTTTAAAGATATACCAAGTAAACCTTGCACTTTGAAAAGTGACATAATAGACCCCTATAGTTATAATTTTGATAAAATGACATATTTAGCCCTTCTAGTTATTAATTTCAGAAAGTTACGATATATACCCTGCATGGATTATAATTACAAAACATGTCCAAATTGCCATGCAAGCTTCTTTTAACATTTCAAAATATATTTATAAGTTATAATAAACTAAAATACGAAGTTTTAACGTAACGCAAGTTTAAAATAACGATTCATTTGGCTAGGAAACAAAACGGGTCAAATTAGGGTTTCAAAACGTAAACGCGCGGGTTTTAAGTTCAAATTCCTTCATTAATCAATAAAGTGGTTATTTTAACATTATTTAAGCATTATAGGATAGATTATAACAATATTTAACCATTATAACATTTAGTTTTAAGAAAAATGCGAAATTAGGGTTTCGGGTGTACGGTTTTGGATCAAAATGGAAAACAAGCATGAATTGAGTTATAAAACTTTAACAAGAGTAGATTCGGATCGATGTCCATGATAAGAGTGTAGGAGCGTAGAACAAATATCTTAGAACCTGGGTTTGAGCTTCAAGGAGCAAAAATGGTGGAAACGGGTCGTTTCGGGTAGTATTTCCACTCGTACGCCTTGTATCTTGTTCCCGGGGCTTCAATTCTTCAGGGATTCACTTCTTAGACTTCTTTAATGATCGTAAAAAATTTTTTATAGATCATAAGGAGCAAAGATTGCTGCCTAACAGGGTGATAGACGGAGGAGGTGTGGGGCAAGTTAGAATAGACTATCTAAGGTCCTATTTAATAGTCCTTTGAAGGCAAAGGAGTTAAGGAACACTAAGGATCTGTTCATGGACTGTGGAGGTCTAGTAGTGATGTTTGCTCTGGGAGCTATTGTGTGAGTTGTATGAGCTAGGATTGGAGATTATGGAGGTGGACACCTCCTATGCTTGCCACGGTTAAAGAGTGAAAAAAATAGAACATGTGCTCTCATTTTTAACCAAGAAATGGTCTAAGTATGTGGGTAAGCTGCTTAAGGGTTTCTAGAAGAGGTTCACATAATAAATTTGCACTTGCAATGGTTTAAAATGGGTCAAAATTGATGGTGAAGGGGTTCGGACTGTTTTGGGGTTCGACTTGGGTTTCACAAGTTTTCAAGCTTTTATTTTCGTGAGTGTACTTGATAAGGATAGTTAATACATGTAGCCAAGGTCTGATATAGGAAGGATTAGCAAAGATTAGCAATTGGTTTGGGTTAAAACGGATTAGAATTGAAGAAATGAGGTCACGGGTTTAACTAGGGCACGTTTAGGGTTTCTTGACTTTCTTGGTTTATATTTTGCATACTCTTGATTAGGAATGATGGAATACAGATCCTAGAGCTAAAATAAAGTATTATCAATGAAGTTTGATCGTTGGTTTTAGTTAAAATGTGTTGAAATTGAAAGAATAAGCCGTAGCTTGGAATTAGGGTTCATATAAGGCTTTTAGGGTTTTCTAGCTTTGTAATTCTCGTACATTGTTGAAGCAAGGATGGTTAATGATGGATAAAGGTTTGTAAACTCATTTTATGGGTTTACAATGACTCTTGGTTGCTTACTTGAGAATGAGATGGTCTGAAAATGATAACGGGTCAAAATCACAATTAGGGTATATTAGGGTTTCCTAGGAATTTATTTCTTGTATAAATGAAGTAGAATGATGAAATGATGATGGAATGATGTTTGAAAATGATTGATAATGTTATAAATTAAGTTATTAAAACTTATTTGAGAGTTGGTTTAGGTTTACAATGGATAAAAACGAAGAAACGGGTCATGGTTTAGTATTTTGCTCAGGTTAGGGTTTCTGACTTTTGTATTAGGGTTTTAAGAGTAAAAATGTGTATGAAAGATTATGAATAGAATAATTAGGGTTTACACATTGTATATTGAGTGTAGTAGCTTGTACACAAGTGATGGTGAAGAAATTAGAATGAAAACGGAGGTAAAACGGCTATTTTGGATATCGTGCATTAATGACTTGTATATTGTGCTTTGAAAACTTGTACTTGACTTGGAGGGAGTTTATATTTCAAATGAAATGTTATATTACTTGTAATTATGCTTTAGTAGCTTGTACATTCACTTTAGATATTAAATCTTCATGGAATTAAGGTTAGATTGTATACGAAATGGTTTTAAAGCCCGTTTTGATATAACGTTGCTAATGGTACATTATAGGGATAATGTACTTTGTAATAAGGATATGATGATATTGACTTGACATATTGTGATGTTTGCTTGACATATATGAAGACAGGATGGCCATAGATAGGTTGCGTGAGCTCGTCTACTTTAGTTATGTAAGTTACATGACATATTGAGATATTGACAATGCAAGTAATGTAATAAAGCGAAAAATTTCCCCGTATAATTGTGATAATAGTAAAATAGGTTTTGCAGTTGATGAAAATTCTTGGGTTGTTATATTGATTGTTGGTATGCTATATGAAGTAAGTATAGAATGCAAGTAAAGTAAATAAAGAGTAAGAAAGAAAGCACCGAGACACAAGAGTTTATAGTGGTTCAGCTACAACGACACCTTCCTTTCCTTACTCCACTCCTCGAGTCACCTACTCGAGAGTTACTATACTAGTCACCAATCTCTTTTTACCGGTGGAGAAGCCTCACAACATCGCTTACACCCTTTTAACGGTATAAAGCTAAATACCGGATTCTAACAAAGGTAGAATCAACCCAATGAAATAACACTTCTTTTACAAGGATGAGGAATGATACTACAACTACTAAATGATGTACAAGATATTGTAAAGTGAACTTGAAGAGATGATATGCGAAACAAGATTTCTTGAACTTGATCGTCTCGTATGCTATATCAGTAATTTCTTCTATTATGAGAATTACCTACAAATGATGTATGAAAGCTATCTAGATCTGAAAACAAGAGAGAAATTAGATTATAAGAGAGATTAGAATGAAAATGGGTGAGTAAAACATGAGAAATAGCTTGGTATTTATAGGCAAAAAATTGGTACTGTAGCATAGTTTCATCGGTTCCTTCTACAGAAAGGAACCGGCCAGTATAAGCCTATGAAGCCGACATACCCTGTAGCCCGGATCTAGGCGGTTCCTTTTACTAAAGGAAACCAGCTGGTGTAAAATGATAGAACCGGCCAACTGACACACAATCTAAATTTTAGATTGCCAAATCTTGAAATATTATGTGTAATCTTGGTAGATTTGCCTAAGATATGAGGAGGTGATTATGTCACCAATGATGTAAATTATTTTAAACAATATTTACATAATTTACAAATTGAAAGTTCTAAGTTTAAAAGAAAGAATATGTGAAAAATGTATGAACGGTTTAAATTAGAAAAACTTGTTAATCTAAAACTTGTGCATTCTAGATTTTTTACTTGTAACTATTTTATGTCTTGTTATAAACAAAACACTAGAAGATCGCAAGATAGAAATAAAAATTTTTATCGATTTATTTGTATTAACAATATCTCCTTTTTTGTTGATGACAAAACATAAAATATTTTGAAGTAAAAACTAGCACGAGAAGTTTTAGATTGAAGTCCTTTTACTTGCTTCTCCCCCTTTTTGTCAAAACAAAAAGATTGACGTAAGATATCTAACAAAAGGATGCAATGATGTAAGTAAAATGGATAAGAGTTGATTCAAGGAGATTCAAATGCAATGGTATATGTATTGGTTTATCCGAAGCGAATCGAATGCAATAATGAGAGTTAATTCGAAGAGAATCAAGATGCAATGCTCCCCCTTAATAGATGCATCCTCTAAGAGGGAATCAAATGATCCAAAAACATGCTACAAAAAAATTGTTAGAAGATCAACTAAGTACTAGCTCCCCCATGCTTTGAGAGTGCCTGCAAAATAAAGAGTTAGAAGCAAGAAATAAAACTTGCTACTGTAGAACCGACACAGTTGGTTCCTTTTTACGAGGGAACCAACCTTCTATAACGGAAGGAACCGAACCCTGTGCAAAAGGTCAGCAGTTTGACTTTAAAAATAGACAAGTATCATCATAATCACAAGCAATATGTAGACTATAACATCCTTGTAATAAAAAAACAACCATTTTTGTGACCTTAAGTCACTTACAAAAATAGAGAAAAATAAAAACAAGGATTAATTCTTGAAATAAAGAAAATTAAAACATTATTTTTCTTATTCTACTACTCCCAAAAGATTCTAAGGGAAGTTTTGGTAGGAGAGGATGTTGAGGCGCTCAAGGATGTAGTTGAGGATGAACCTCAATTCATTATATAGGTCATTGACAAGCACTTGTGTGCATTGATAATGTTTGCAAAACATCTCATGAGTGAGAATAGGGAAAGCATTGTTTGAGTAAAATGAGGAAAGATATGGCGGCAATGGTGGGAGAGGTGGTTACATGATGGTAAGAGGTAGTGGTTGGTTAGATAAACACTCGATAATATCAAATGAGGGTTGTGGCGGTGGCGGGTTGGCGGTTCGTGGTGGTAGATCTTCAAGCAAATCAAAGAATGGGCGAGGTGATATGGGAGGAGTAGGAAAAATAAGCTCAACAAGCTCTAGGTTGATTGTTACGGTAGAGTTTTGTTTAGAAGGTTGCGATGGTCCAGGTGGAGGAGTTGTTTTGGGAGTGTTTAAGGGATGACTCGGGGAGATTCCCGATGAAGTAATTAGGGAAAGTGGTAGAGACACAATAGGTCTTGATGGGGGAGCCATTTGTTAGTCGGTAGGCGAAGATAAGTTTTGATAAGGTGGAGAAGCGGGTCGAGGGTTGACTAAGAAATAAGCACGAACACTTGTTCGGGAGGTTCTTTTGAATGCGTTGACATTCTTTTTGTCATTGTTTGACTTCAGCATGGTCAAGGTTAGTAAAATTCTTGAAAGAGATGGATGAATAGGTGTTTGGAACAAGGGATCTATTTATAAAACAAATCTTATAGTATTAAATGCTTTATCTCCCAAATTGGGTAAAATCCTAATGATAAGATTATGTTAGAAGGTCAACTTCTATGGTCTAGCTATTGGGAATAGGTTGAATGTGGAGGGAAAATTGGTATTTATAGTTTAAAATTCGTTATACACAGTCCACTGTCCAGCCTGTTCCACTGGTTCCATCTGCATAATGGAACCGGCCTTTGTTAGTGAAGGGAACCGACTGTCTGTTATTAACAACAAACTGTGTTGATTAGATGACATGTAGGCAATGCAGAGAGATGTTTTAGAGACATGTTTTAAGGTTTTATTTGGAAAGTTCTACTGTGTGCCTATATCTAAACAATGTGGCAGTGTGGTTATCTCGACCCAAAAGAAAAATATAATATTGAGATAACCCGAATTCTCCTTGATTTGATGTCGCTACGATTGAACGTACCCGGAAAACATATTGATTATGTATTTCCTTTAGCATTCATTAGACATATGTTGTGATGTATGAATGAAAATGTTTTTTATTTTGTATTAAACAATTCAAGAAAAAGTTTAATGCGTATCCTATTCGTGAGAAAGTTTTTGAAAATATTTGTCACATTCGGGTCTTAAGTGATGTAAAGAAATTTTTAACTATGTATATGAATACATAATAGTACATAGTAATGATATATATATTAGAATGATGAAATTTCCTGAATGATTTATTTTTGAGTGTGGAAATAGAATCCTAGACTCAGATAGAGAAGAAAGAATGCAATGATTATGATGGTCAAATCCCATGGATTCAAGGACCGTAGGTTGAGGCGGGGGTTGCAAAGTGTGGTTAAGACAAGTATACTCACTCAACAAAGTATTATCAAGATACGAGTTTCTTATGTATACTCCTTGTAGTATGGGTTAATAGACCTAGAAAACCAGTAGACGTGTATTTTAGAATTTTATTAAGTGTTTGGTTCCATGAGGCCAAGACCTAGTCTAAGAAGGTTGAAAGGTTCTCGTTTGAGAGGTTTCGTTAAAATATCAGCAATGTTGTCTTCGGAGGAGACCTTTTCAATTGAGATGTTTCCTTTTTGGATATTATCGCGAAGGAAGTGATGTCGGATTTCTATATGTTTGGTACAGGAATGAAGAACGGGGTTCTTACTTAGGTCGATGGAACCTTTATTGTCAAAAAGGACGGGTATGTCATCTAGTTTATGTCATAGTCTACGAGTCTTGCTTCATCCATAAAGCTTGTTAGCAAACTTTTTGGCGGATACGTACTCAGCTTTAGTGGTGGAAATGGCTAGGGCGGTTTGTTTCTTGGAGAACCATGATGTGTGACAACATCCCATAAATGTCCACACACCGCTTGTGCTTTTGTGATCGACATAGTATCCCGCATGGTCGAAATCGGCGTATACTATGGTTTCTATTCCTGTTCTTTTGGGATACCATAAACCTAAATGTGTCGTTCCCTTAATATATCTAAAAATCCTTTTTACTACTTTAAGGTGTGAGGTTTAGGGATCTTCTTGAAAACGGGTGCACAAACAATCACTAAACATGATGTCTGACCAACTCGTCATTAGGTAGAGAAGGCTACCAACCATGCCACGATACTTTGTGTCGTCAACGGATTCCCCGTCTTCATCTTGAGTGAGTTTGGTTTTGGATGACATAGGATTTTTGATAGGTTTGGAATCTTCTATACCGAATTTCTTGAGCATTTCCTTAATGTATTTAGATTGGTTGAAAAAGATGTCATCTTCTAGTTGCTTGATTTGTAAACAAAGGAAGAAATTCAATTCACCCATCATGCTCATTTCAAACTCGTCATGCATGATTTTAGAAAAACCATTGCAAAGGTCTTGACAAGTTGATCCAAAAATGATGTCGTCCACGTATATTTGGACAATGATAATATGTGAGTCTCTTTTCTCGGTAAATAGAGTGTTATCTACCAAGCCCATGGTGTACTTATGATTAAGGAGGAAGGCTTTGAGTCTATCGTACCAAGCTTTGGGTGTTTGTTTAAGGCTACAAAGAGCCTTTTTGAGTTTGAATACATGGTTAAGATTTTCAAAATTGACAAATCCAGGAGGTTGAGAGACGTAGACTTCTTCGTTTATAAAACCATTTAAAAAATCACTTTTGACATCCATTTGAAAGAGCATGAAGTCATATGCACAAGCATATGCAAGGAGGGTTCTTATAGATTCTAGTCTTGCTACGGGAGCATAGGTTTTATCAAAATCTATTCCTTCTTGTTGGTTGTATCCTTGTGCGACAAGTCTAGCCTTGTTTCTAGATACTACACCATTTTCATCTAATTCATTTTTAAAGACCCATTTAGTACCAATTACGATTTGGTTTTTGGGTGGAGGAATAAGACTCTAAACATCATTAGTTACAAATTGGTTCAATTCTTCTTGCATAGCCATAGTCCAACTTTCGTCTTTAATGGCTTCTTTAATGTTTTTAGGTTCTACGGAAGACACGAAACAAAAGACGTTGCTTTGGTTTTGAACTTGAGATCTTAGAGTTCTCTCATTTAGATTTCCTATGACCGTTTCTATGGGATGATCTTTAGATTCTTTGATATTGATAATTTCTCTATTTAATAGTTCATTTTCCTTTTCTTCTACTCCCTCCGTCCCAAAAAAAGTGTCCACCTTACTATTTATGTTTGTCCCAAAAAAGTGTCTAGATTTTATTTTTGGATAGTAATGATGACTTGTTTTCCTACTTTACCCTTATAATCAAAACATGCATTAATGACTCATTCCTAATTTCTGTATTAACTATGAGGGTAAAAATGACTTTTTATCAATCAAAACTAGCATTAATTACACATATCATTATTTGTCCAATTTTTATTTATGGACACTCTTTTTGGGACGGAGGGAGTATATTTTCTATTTGATTTTTTATGATTTGGTTTTCGATTATATCATCATCTACTAAAGGTGATGATTTAGGAGGTGGACTTTCGTCGAATCTTACATTTAAAGATTCTTCAATCTTCATGGTTTCTTTGTTTAGTATTATATATGCTTTACTATTAGGTGAATAACCAAGAAAGACGCCTTCGGTTGATTTTGGGTCGAATTTAGTAAGATAATCTTTAGTATTAAGAATAAAGTATTTACTACCGAATACTCTAAAATATTCTAATGATGGCTTTTTGCCTTTGAAAAGCTCGTAAGGAGTTTTTCCGAGGAAATGTCTAATTAAAATTCTATTTAAGATATAGGTAGAGGTATCGACGGCATTACACCAAAACTTTTAAGGGGTAGATTATTCATTAAGCATAGTTCGACTTATTTCTTTTAAAGTCCTATTTTTACATTCAACTACCCCATTTGATTGTGGAGTACGTGGAGCCGAAAAGTTGTGGGTAATACCGTTAGCATCACAAAATGCTCCAAATTGTACTTCATTATCAAATTCCCGACAATGATCCGTACGTATTGAAATAATGGGACATCCCTTGGACTTGAATTTTCTTACTCAAAATTTCAAAGTGGTCAAAAGCTTTATTTTTATGTTTCAAAAATCTGGTCCAAGTATATCTTGAATAGTCATCGACAATGACCAAAGTATAGAAGTTACCTGTTAGGATTAAAAGCTTCTTGATGCTGTTTGGAAGTAACTGCTACTAAGTTAGTGCTGCTGGAATAAAAGTTAATGGTGTTACTTACAACTGCTGAAGGATTACAACTACTAAAAGAGTTTCTACTGTCAGAAGGATAAAGACAAGAGAAATGATTAAGATAAAGATTGTTTATCAAGATTACTTACGAGATAAGTATGAGATACTTTTGTAAAAGATACGTATAAGTTATTTATTTAGAAGATCATGATAACTTAGGAAAATATTGTAAGCTTGTTAGAACTCCTTGGTGTATAAAAGGAGGTTCTAGGGTATAGAGTTTAATGTACAAACATTCATACACATTCATACGTTTTGATATATAGCTTCAAGGTTGTAAACCCTAGTACTACACAGAGTACTCGTATTATTGATAATAATATTGGAGCTTTTTAGTGATATCATTGTTCATACATTGTTCATACAATTTACTATTTCATTTATATTCTTTTAAGTATTAAAGAGTAGATTCCGTATACTCTTTAGTATTAATAAAGTTTCTACCATAGTTGTTTTGGATTTATCCAGAGTAACTTAACCTTTACAAGCTAAGGAATCGATCTTAAGTTGGGATCAACAAGTGGTATCAGAGCTTGTGTTCTGAAACTTTGATCTAGAAGAAACTAACAAGAAGAACTCTTTACTCACAAGGAAGAGATGGATCTAGAAACTGCTTAAATCCCTACAACTGCAAAGTTGCCAACTCTTAAACAGGGTGAATATGATATGTGGAGGCTAAGGATTGAGCAATACTTTCAAGTACAAGACTATGCTCTATGGGATGTCATAGAGAATGGAAACTCATTCAAACCAGTAGCTCAAACAACAACAAATGCTGATGGTACCTCAACTTCACTAATACCAGGTCCTGTAACTACTGAAGAAAAGGCTCAAAAGAAGAATGATGTGAAGGCAAGAAGTATGTTACTGATGGCACTTCCTAATGAACATCTAATGACATTTAATCAGTACAAGGATGCTAAGACTTTGTTTGCTGCTATACAAACAAGATTTGGTGGTAATGATGCCACAAAGAAGACTCAGAAGACTCTTCTGAAGCAAATGTATGAGAACTTTAGTGCTCCAAGCACAGAGTCTCTTGACTCTATTTTTAACAGGCTTCAGAAGATTGTAAGTCAGCTGGCTATCTTGGGTGAAAATATTTCACAAGAAGATCTCAATTTGAAATTTTTGAGAAGTCTGCCTTCTGAGTGGAATACTCATGTTGTGGTCTGGAGGAATAAACCTGATCTAGACACAATGAGCTTTGATGATCTCTACAACAATTTCAAGATTGTTGAACAAGAGGTTAAAGGAACTGCAAGCTCAAGCTCAAGGGAATTTTCTCTTACTTGTATTATTTCTTTTTGATTTTTTTTGTAATTGAGTATAATTGTGTTTTTTATTTTTATTTTTTTTTAGTTTTCTATTTTAAGTTTGTTTCTTAACACTTCACCACCTGAAAATGATACTCGAAAACGTCAACAATAATGTGGTGAGCTCGAGGTTTGAACCTTAAACTCAAAAGCTGCACCAATATTTCAACATGACAATAGTGCTATATGACAATGAATATAGGGACAACAATCCAAGACATAGCATCCCCCTAGTCATATCTCAACATCTAATAATAAATCGCAGAGTCGCAACTCCCAAATCACTAACGTACCTAAAGGGCCAACCAGCTAGAGCACTATATTAGGGCGTACCACCCAGAACTTGCATCAAACACAAATACATGCAAGTACCAACACACAGAACCCTGTAGTGCCAACACAGTACAATACAAGTACCGACACAGTACCTTGCCCATGCCAAACACAGTACATCCAAGTAAATCACCCACATAATATTCACAATAACAGTCATAAGCACAAATATCTTGTCCAAAAACAAAACCACATGTAGGACATACACAAATCAATTCAAAACCCTTTCAAAACACATTTGAAGTATCATTTTCCCCCAACGAAAAACCAGTAAAAAGTGAGGCTACAGAACTCACCTTAAGCAAGCCCTTTAGCAACCAACTTCTACTGACACAAGCAAATGCAACGACGCCCCTAACACGACCTAGGTCATAATTGTCTCATTTTAATCGATCACTTCCAAAAACAATCTTCAACTTTGATGCATAGAATTTCAGACCGCGCTTGTACAATTAACACAAAACAGTTTTAGTGGTGGTGATGGTTGACAGAATTATCTACCACAATCATATCAATCTCATTCTCTGATATACATACTTATACTATTTTACGTAAATAAATAAGTAAATATAAGAAATATTTATAAATTATTAATTTATAAATAGATCTCGACACGTCCATATTGGTACACCTTAATCACTTCATCAAATCATTCACTTGATTGAAAACGACTCTTTAAATTCACAACAAACACCTTAGGAAAAGTTTCAGAGAAAAATTATATTTTCGTCTGTTAGTGAATTTAATTAATTAAATAAAATAATATAATAATATTTTATTGATTAAAAATCAAAAATACCTGTATTAAGTAAAGATTTCCAGTATAAAACTTTTTAACGAACTATCGACATGACACAGCTATACTGTTACAACTTTTTTCAAGGTTTCAAACCTTAATTTCCAAACACTTTTCACAATTCGACACTTTTCGACAAAATTCTAAAATCTCAAACTTTAACGTTCACCAAAACTTTGCTCTCCAAAATAAACGATCAATATCACATTCGGAAATATTATTTCGATTTCAGAAAGTCCACCCAAAACTCTCAAAATCACCAAATATCACATTATTTGGGCCTCAAAGGCCCTACAAGGGTCCATTAGGACATTTAAAAGTCCAAAATACTTATTTTTAGGTCACTAAACAAGATCCATTTACATATATTTATATGTAGAAATAATCCGGACCACAATAAGCCCTCCCGTTAAGCCGCGGCTCAAATAGACTTATTGGGCCGTGAGTCCATAAACTCCAAAATATGTATATAAAGCTATTAAAATATAGCTATTAAGCTACGTATCGCTTTTTGGTTACTACCAATAAAGCCTCAAAAATAGTCCAACAACAATGTCATTAACACAAAAATAATCAAAATCACTTTCCCTAGTGACTTTGGAAATTTAACACGTGGCCTAAAAAAGCCCAAATAAGCCAAGAAATAACGCTTAAAAAACAAAGCCCCGAATATGCTTACAAGCAACTTAACAAAATATATAGTCCGCATTCTAATTCTAAACGAACAATTATAATACAACGCATCACACCACCAGCATCAAAAACTACAAAAAACCCTCTTTTTCTTTCTTTTATTACACGAACCAAACACACCCTCTTCTATCGGTTTCGCTTCTAAAAAAATCAATTTTCACAACGAACAATCTGTACTACATAACATCTATGCCATCAAATAAACCAAAAAGGTAAAACACAAATTTAAATTTGAAAACTTACAAGAAAATCTTCAAATTTGTAGATTTCGACACGAACCGGACAACCCAAACGTTGTTTAAATGAATAACCAAACACTAGAATCAACCCCAAATATTTATGTCTTCATGTTTCTTGATCAAAATTCAAAATTTATAAGTGTGTGTGTTGTAGGTGGCGGACGAACTATACACACACAAGAGAAGTGTGTGTTTTTATTTTTTGTAAATGGAATGGATTATGATGAAAATAATTCTAGTGGAAACATATATGTGTACATTTCTTAGACAAAGGAGCTAAAATTTAGCCTCCTTGTCTCCCTTTCTAACCATAACCAGCCATGGGATCCAAGGGAGTCCCGGACCTTTCGTCTCGTGTCGAAATCACTTAAAAGCTCATAAAACTCAACCGTAAAATTTACCCTAAAGTTAAAAAGCATTTTTATTCACCTTAAAAACACTTTTCCATTAACTTAGAGTATTCACTTGCCATATTTACACTTTAAACCCTTCAAAATTCAATTTGGACATTAACGACAGTGGTCAGAACCATATCTCGTTTTTCAGATTTCTCAAATTCACGGTCAAACCACCCGGAATACACATAAACCACAATAATACCTTTCAAAAAGGATTATTAATCACAATAAAACCCCAAAATCAACACAAAACTCCATAAAATCACCATCGTCAACACGGTACACCAAATCTGAACAAAACTGACAAAAAGTCAAATAGTCAAATGACTATTAATGAAATATTCAGAACACAAAAAAGGGCAAAGGTTACATTCTAACCCCCTTAAAAGAATTTTGTCCCCGAAATTCAACTACTAACATCACTAAACAAATGCGGGTACTTCAATTTCATCTGATCTTCACTTCCCTAACGTAAAATCAGGACACAGCGTTTTGAATTCCACCGAACCTTGACGATGTCAATCCTACTACGCTTCAACTTCTTAAACTCTCTTTCCAAAATTTCTACAGGCTCTTCCACAAAATTTAACTTAGCATCAACTTGGATCTCATCCAAAGGCACTTTTGTGTTGATCAGACCAAGACACTCTCTAAAGGTTCAATACACGTGATGACTGTCATGAGACACCATTCAACTCACTCATAAAGCAAATCTAACCGATAGGCCACAAGGCCTACTTTCTCAATAATCTCAAATGGTCCAACAAACCTAGGTGCTAACTTCCCTTTCTTCCCAAAGCGTACCACACCTTTCTAAGGCGACACTTTGAGCAAGACATAGTCACCTACACTAAATTCTAGAGGCTTCTTCCTCTTATCGGCATAACTTTTCTAATGATCACGTGCAGCCTTAAGTCTATCCTTAATCTGCGAGATCTTCTCAGTAGTCTCTTGCACTAACTCAAGTCCTATCAACTGACCTTCTCCAACCTCAGCCCACAAAATCAGGAACGACACTTCCTACCTTACAATGCCTTAAACGGCATACATCTCACACTAGAATGATAACTATTGTTATACAAAACTCAACCAAAGGAAGATGAACATCCCAACTTCCTCTGAAGTCTAGGACGCATACTCTAAGCATGTCTTCAAAAGTCTGAATAGTAGGCTCACTCTAACTATCGGTCTGAGGGTGATAAGCCGTACTCATATCTAAGCGAGTTCCTAATGCCTCTTGCATTGACTGCCAAAACCTTGATGTGAAACGACTATCATGATTCGATATAATCGAGATCGGCACACCATGTCTAGCAACTATCTCATTCAAATACAATCTAGCCAACCTTTCCATCTTATAATCCTCACGCATAGGTAGAAAAATAGAGTAGACTATAGTCAACCGCCACAAATGAACCAGATTGTACATAGCCACTACTAGTCCTAGGAAACTTAGTCACAAAATCCATAGCTATCCTTTCCTATTTCCATATGGGAATCTCAGGTTGCTGGAGTAGGCCAGATGGCCTTTGATGCTCAGCCTTAACCTTCAAACAAGTCAAACACCTGCTAACATACTCAGCTATATCCTTTTTCATTCCAGGCCACCAATACCTATCTCTCAAATCATAATACATCTTATCAGCTCCTGGGTGTACAGAGTACTTTGACTTATGGGCTTCGTCCATTATCAGGATTCTCACATCACCCTTCAAAGGAGCCCATATTCGATCCAGGTAATACAACGCTTCATCATTCCTAAGTTCAATCATCTCATCCAAACCTTTCTGCAATCCAGCATATTCATCCACAGCCTCCTTCTGAGTCGTCAGTATCCTATCCTTGATACTTGACTGAAGGATCATATTCATATCTCTAACTCTCTTAGGCTTTACTCTTTCTTTCCTACTTAGGGCACCAGCCACCACATTCGCCTTACCAGGATGGTAGCGAATTTCACAGTCATAATCACTAAACAACTCTATCCAGCGACGCTGTCGCATATTCAACTCTTTCTGACTAAAGATATGCTGAAGACTCTTAGATCCGTATAGATGACACTCTTTGTCCCATACAGATAATGTCTCTAGATCTTAGGTCCAAACATAACCGCACCCAACTCTAAATCATGGGTAGTATAATTATTCTCATGAATTTTTAACTGCCTAGACGCATAGGCTATCACTTTACCTCTTTGCATTAACACACAGCCTAGTCCTATCCCAA
This sequence comes from Tanacetum coccineum, assembly GCA_026074375.1. Lineage (NCBI taxonomy): Eukaryota > Viridiplantae > Streptophyta > Magnoliopsida > Asterales > Asteraceae > Tanacetum > Tanacetum coccineum. The sequence continues at coordinate 24,951 of BQNB010042487.1, forward strand.
ACGCATCACTATATACCATAAAGTCTTTCGGTCCATCGGGGAGAGCTAGAACAGGCGCATTACATAACTTATCCTTCAAGGTCTGAAATGCCAATTCCTATTCCTTACCCCACTCGAAAAGTCTACTTTTCTGTGAGGGGGGGGGGGGGGGGGGGGGGGGGTCAGGGGTGGATCAGATAGTAAGAGACTTAGCTATCTTAGAAAAGTTCTCAATGAACCTACGGTAATACCCAGCCAATCCTAAGAACGAACGAACCTCAGTCGGAGTTCTAGGGGCTTTCCAATTCTTAACAGCTTCAATCTTACTAGGGTCCACATGAATCCCATTACCATTTATCACATGCCCAAGAAACTGCACTTCTCTTAGCCAGAATTCACACTTAGAAAACTTAGCATACAGTTTCTCCTTTTTGAGCAGTTCCAAGACTAACCTTAAGTGTTCTACATGCTCCTCTTGAGTCTTAGAGTAGATTAAGATGTCGTCTATGAACACTATCACAAACTTATCAAGATACGGCCTACAAACTCTATTCATCAAGTCCATAAATATTGCTGGTGCATTAGTCAGACCAAAGGGCATTACAGTGAACTCAAAATGTCCATAACGAGTTCTAAACGCAGTCTTTGGAATGTCATCCTCATGCACTCTCAGTTGATGGTATCCAAACCTAAGATCTATCTTAGAGAAAAACTGCGACCCTTGCAGTTGGTCAAATAGATCATCAATCCTAGGTAGCGGATAACGATTCTTAACAGTCAACTTATTCAATTCTCTATAGTCAATACACATCCTAAAGGAACCATCCTTCTTCTTAACGAACAATACCGGCGCTCCCCAAGGCGATGAACTTGGTCGAATGAAACCTTTGTCTTGGAGTTCCTTGAGTTGTCCCGACAACTCCTCCAATTCAGAAGGTGCCAAACGATAAGGAGAGAGACTTTGTAACTGGCGTTGCTCCAGGGGTTAACTCAATCCAAACTCAATTTCCCGAATAGGCGGTAATCCAGATAGATCATCCGGAAATACCTCAGGAAAATCTCTAACCCAATAATCTCTTCTTGTTTCTTATCACTAGCCTTAACGCTCATCAACAATCTTGCATTCTCATCGGTCTCTCTGACTACACTAATAAGCACCTTGTCATACCGGTAGTGGTATCCTCACTACCTTCTCATGGCAAATTATTTTAGCTTTAAAATTAGACAACCAGTCCATACCTATAATCACATCAAAACTCCCATGTCCAAAAGGTATTAAGTCGATGTCAAAGATATGACCCTCGATTTCTAGTTTGCAACCCTTAATAACCTTATCAATCTCTACTAGCTGCCCGCTAGCTATTTCAATCTCATATTTGAAACCTAAGTCGCTGGGCTCTAAGCCTAACAGAGGTATGAAGGTAGTGGAAACAAAACTATAGTCGGCACCAGAGTCAAATAAGGTAGTGGCAAAGTGCTTGTTCAAAGTAAACGTACCTGTCACAATGTTCGAATCCTGGCGAGCTTCCTCTGCTCCCAACATGAATGCCCTACCCCTAGCCTGGTTCCCTTGGTTTCCACGACCCTGACCCTCGTTATTAGCAACAACTTGGTTTGGACGGTTTCCTCCCGGTCCTTGTACCCTATTCCATCTAGGACAAGCTGGCCTAACATGGTCGGTACTACCACACTCATAACATGCCCTAACAGGTGGGTTTATAGCATTGACATGATTTACATTCCTTGGCACACTTCTACAATCCTTTGCCAAATGACTCGGGTGGTTACAGTTATAGCATGTGCGACAAGGTCCACCGGGTGCATGGTAGGAGTTTGAGGTGGTACACTTAGCCCAAGTGCCCGTATTCTCTCTTCTTACAGGGTTCATAGTAGTAGCAAAAGCATTCACAGTCCTGGTCCTCTTATTATCATCCATTCTATTCCTATCCTTGCAAGGTTCCCCCACATTTCCTCTCTTCTCAACCTTCTTAATTGCTCCATTCCTAACAGCCTCATCAGTGAGTACACCAGAAATCTGCAAAACCTTTTGCATAGTCTTTGGCTCCGTTGCTACCACCATCCTATGGATTTGTGGAACAAGGCCATACACATACCTCTTAATCATCCTACTATCAGGAGTTACCAAATGTGGAACTAACCTATCCAACTCATGAAACCTATTAGTATACGCAGCATGGCCAACCCCAACCATGGCGTGATTCCACAACTCAGATTCTAACTTTTGCATCTCATGACGAGGATAAAATTTTTGTATCATCATACACTTAAAGTCATTCCATGACATACTAACAACAACTTCCTGACTTAGCGTGCGGATCTGAGAGTTCCACCACGTTAAAGCCTTACTCACAAATGAACCAGCAGTGTATTTCACCTTTTGGTCAATACTACAACCACTCATATCATGCACATATTCCATTTTCTCAATCCAACGAGTGAGGGCTACAACACCTCCCTTACCATCATATTCCTTAGGGTTACACGCTAAAAATTCCTTATATGAACAACCTACCCGGTTGCCATTCACTATCACATTCCCAACGTTCCCCTGAACGTTCTCATTAACCACATTATCATTCTGATTTCCAACATTCCCTTGGTTACTAACCTGGGCCAACATGGCGGGTAAGAGGTTTCGTAATTGCTGGGCAATGATCGTTGGGAAGTCGGGTGCACCCCCATTGGCTCCCCCTACATTCCCATTAGCTCCCTCTACACCCCCATTAGCTCCCATACCTAGGCCATTTCCTTGACCATTCAATTCATCAACACGCTCATCATTACCTTCCCTAGGTCTTCTACCCCTTCCACCTCTACTAACCCGTTCACCCTCCTAGTGGCAGTCGACAACCCCCACACAGGCCGGCAGCACTTCGGGTTCTATCCTTGGCAGGCATATCTATACATGGAGAACCTGGCAACGTTAGGTAAGTGGGAAGACTCGCACACATTCATCGAATATCTTACTATACAAAACCAAATATACGCGCAACACCACCCTACGGTGTCAACATCGATTTGTGTGAACAACAATACCAAGTATGAGTGAGTTGTGACACGCTTATAATTACGTTGGCCACCGTACTTATATTTGCATCCTTTCTCATTCATATTCAATATTGAGCCCACTCATTTCAATGATTGACATAACTAAGACACCAAACCAAGAACACACAAAGGCACACCAAAAGCGGAACACCGCACACATAGATCCCATACGCAACTAAACAACGGATCTTAGGTTATAGTCTAGGCCAATCCACCTAGTTCTCTATAACCTTGGCTCTGATTACCAATCTGTCACACCCCGACAATGGCGAAAACTCAAGAATGCAACATAATGCTCACAAAGTCTGGAGACAGCGTCACCAGTTCTACACGACGCCGTCACAACCCTCCTAGTGACGGCGTCACAACCTTTCATGACGGCGTCAGCACGCTCTGACTCGCACGCAGATCTAGAAGATTCTACTCATGACAACATCACGATTAAGACGCAACGCCGTCGTAGTGATTTTCCTATAGATACAAACCCGAAATTAGGATTTTATGTGTGTAACTTTAGAGTAAAAAAGGGGGACAAACCATAGTTTGTTTGGTAGCTTATTAGGATGATTTTAGGGGTTCAAAACCTTATTATAACTCCTTCAATTCATGTTTTAATCAAGTAAGATTATCTTAATCATTTAATATGTCTTGTTGTTTGATTATTTATTGTTCTTGCTTTATCTTTAACATGCTTGGCTAAACTCCTTATTGTGTTCAATTATGATTGTATGAAACCTAGAATGTAGATCTTAGTGGTGCTGCTTCTTGTGATGAATATGCATGTTAGGCTTTAGAAAAATATCTTTTTTCTGTATCGCTGTTGATATGTCTAGGGAAACATGATTGTATAAAAATGATACCATCGGGTAACAGTCTTTATACTACCATGCCCCTTATATGGTTGATCTACTTTTAATATATTTCAAGTGCATTTAATATACTCATAGGGGCCTTATAATAGTCTTCATACTACCTTACTTGTGCGTTGCCTCAATGAAATATTAAGTAGACAGAAGGTTCGTGTAATCTGTTCATGACTTAGAAAATAGTCACATAGATCATCATAAGTGTGACAAAGCAACAACACTAGGAGAAGCAATATAGGGAGTAATACGTGATTAAATGAATACAATCTTTTTATCATATTGTTATCACCATTAGCATAGTTTATTATTTAGTTTAATAGCTAAACCAAACCAACCTCTCAAACATATGATTTACTTGCTTTCTATAAAATATAAAAACACAAAAATAATCTTCCCTCAACCCCTAGAATTTTGTTAGACCGTGATCAAGCCTTCCCAACCTATTCCCCTAGAGAATGATAACAACCACCGAGTCTTGCCTATACTACTACTACAACGGTTATGTACTCTGCCTAGGGAGTTGTAAAACTTTTTGTAGAAGTCCCTTACGACAACCTCATCAAGTTTTTGGCGCCGCTGCCGGGGAATAGTTAGGTTTTGATCATAGTTTAACTTAGTTCTACTTGCTTGAATCCTTTCAAGTGAGACTTTAATTTCCGCATATTAGCTTTCTCGTAGTCTATCTTTTCTTTGTGTGTTTGTTCATAATTTCCATTGACTATTCCACTCTTCATCATAAAGAATGCGAATCCCTCTTGTTCTACCTCTAATAGGGAGTTTCTTGATCCTAAGAAAAAGAAAGAAATTGAGTCACGACTTGAGGATAGTAGGATCGTTGACTCCTTAGACGGGTCGAATGAAATAAAATACTTTGATACTGGTATGTGCTAAATTACACATACCATTTTCCACAAAAACGGACTCAAATGACCAAAAACATACCCAAAATACACCATATTTGTATGTTTTACAATTGTATTGTGCAGGAACGTGATATTCAGCCAAAAGGACAAAAACAGTGCAAAAAACAACAAAACCGAGCACGAGATGAAAGAGAGTGAAAGCCAAAGCTAATTCAAAGCCGGAAAAGGTCAAAGTCAACAAAAAAAAAGTCAAACCCGACAAAAGAAAAGTCAACACAAGGACTTTTATGAAGAAAAAGACAAAATATAACTTTGAGGGACCAAAATTGCCAAATCCTCAAAGTTATATCAAGAAGATTGACTTTAAAAAGGGAAATAAAACTTTGGGGGCCAAAACTGCCAAAACCCCAAAGTTTTATCAAAGGGATAAAAGAGAAAAAAGAAGGAAAGAAAGAGAGGGGTTGAAACTGCCAAAGAGCCAAAGTTGGAGTCTGTTGATACCATCAACAGCCTCCCAACTTCTTTTCCCGCCAAAAACAGGGTACACAATTCACGGGTTAATATACCCACTTTTACCCATCGTTTCTTCTCCTTTCTCTTGGATAAGCAATTCCCCCCTCCTCCACTACCATTCCCACCTGTAAAAACCCCTTTCCAAGCTGGCAATCCCCCATTTTCCCATAAAGAAAAGCCGAATCAATGGCCTTGATCAATTTGAAGAAGCACAAAGCTTATTAAGGGCTGGGATTTGCTTATTTGGTCCTCTCACAGAAGTAGCACAATGAAAAAGAGCTAAGGACTTAGTTGTAGTATAAATAGAGGCAATGTGTTAGCCGAAACAATGTCTAAGGCTTATTTAGTTAATTAATGTTTAATTCAGCTTAATTTATGCTTATTTACAGTTATTCACAGCTTATTTACAGTCTCTTGTACCCTTTTTATCATTTAATGAAAAATTGAAGTTTTTGGAATTTTATACCCGTTTTATGTTTTCACTGTTCAAGTGCTTATTTTTCCATCTCATATGTTAAAAAGCTCTCTAAACAGCTTAATAATAAGCTAGGTTAACTTAACAAGTCAATAAGCTAAGATAATTTGGACTTTACCTCACAAATTCACTCAAAAATACCACTGCTTAATGATTTGGATGATAAGCCAAATTTGGATGGGCTTATGGACATTACCAGCTTATTTCCAATAAGCTGGAGCTTGCAGAATAAGCTCTTGATAGCTTAATTGCCCTTGCTTAGAGCAAAGTGCCTTGTAAGTTCTCATTTTCCTCTTTTAAGTCATTTTTAGCATTAGCTTATTTCTAGCTTATTTTTGCTTATTTTTCTTTTAGATATGCTTATTTATGCTTATTATAGCTTATTAGTCATTAAAATATAGGTGTTGTAGTTTAAATTTTCATTGTGCAAGTTTTTTTTAAATTTTCTAGTGTAAGTTAGCTCATTAACTGTCATATTGTGTTTTAGCTTATTTAAGTGCTTATTTCTTGTTTCTTTTTGCTTATTAATGTGTATTATGCTTATTTAGCTTACTGTGTTCAAGTCTCATAGCTTATTTCACCTTTATTAAGCTTTTAAGTCCAAATTCAGTTTTTAAAGGGGTGTTTGGCATAAGCCTTAAAACGGGTCAAAATGGCTTTGGCATGGGTTAAGGTCATTTTGGTTAAATTTAACTTAAGTCTTTAAGCATTTTCAAGCTGTTTTAAAAAAAGTCTTTAGTTTTAAAATGGTTTTCCAAAGTTTTTAAAACTGTTTTCATAACTGTTAGTTTTTTATAAACATCACAAGTGCTTATTTGGTTAAGCACTTGTGAGTGTGAGTTTAAGTGTCAAAAAAGAGTGAGTTTTGAGTGTGTTAACAAAACTGTAACAAGCCCTTGTCTTTTGACTTTGGTGAGTCAAAAATCACCAAGTCCTTGTGGTAGCAGTTTTAAAAACTCAAGGGCTCTTTTTCACCATCAAAAATCAGCTTGTTTAAATGAGTTTTAGGAGGTCAAAATTGGTGCACAAGCCCCTTTCATAGAACACTCAATCTGTTTGAGCTTATTTGTGTGTTTAGAAGCTCATTTGCCAGCTTAAAAATAAGCTGTCCAAATAAGCCCTTGAGATTTGCCTTAAAGCTCCCCTGGTGCAAAGGGAGAAACTTTAGGCTTATTTTTCTCTGCCATTAAGAATTTCTTAAGCCCAAGTTTTTGCTTATTTTTTAAGAGCTATAAGCCTCTTAGATAAGCCCTCAAAGTTTCAGACTTTAGTTAGCTTATTTGTTGGCTTATTTCTAAGCCCAAACTAGCACCTTGACTGTTTTGAATGACTTAGGCTTAGGGATTGCTTATTTTTCATTTTAGGCTTATTTAGCTTCTGAAATTAGCTCATTTTAACTTTCAATAGCTTTTTAGGTTAACCTAGATAATAGTGTAGCTTTATTTACCTTCTTTCCTAGCTTATTTGTCCCAAAACTTTAGCCATTTTTGCCCTTTAAGCTTTGTTTAGCTTTTTCTGTCATTTTAAGCTCTTTACAGCTTATCTAGTTTAAGCTCTTAACTTTTTATGGCTTATTTAGATTAGTTTAGCCCCCTTTTGCTTATTTTAGGCCAAGTCTTAGCTTAAAACGACCCTAAGCCCAAAAAGACTTAGCAAATTTAGCTTTTAAGCATTTTAGCATTTCTGTCGACTTTTAAGCTTATTTATAAGCTTATTGAGTGCTTTTCGTGAAAAGGTGTAGAAGACAAAGTTGTTAAGCCCCACGAGCTTAACAACTTTGCTTCTTTGAGTTTTCGAAAGAAAAAAAAAGGGAAAGACACTTGGCCCGGGTGAGCAAGACTCGAACCCGGGACCAAGCGATACATCCCCTTTTACACACACACTCTACCACTGCGCCCTTGGGTCTTTTTCGTTAAAGACTCAAGGGGCTTGGTATTTATACACAATTTGGCCCTATAAGCTAATAAGCTGTAAAAGCTTATTCGGGGCTTATTTTTTAAGCAAATTTTGTGTTTCTCATTTTTCGTAGGATCTTCATAGTATAAAGTATTTTTTGTAAATTTTTCAGAATTTTTCGTAATCGTTTAATATTTTTTATAATTTAATTTAGTTAAAAGTTTAATTAATTCATAAAAAATACAAAAATTATCAAAAAAATATTTTGCTTTTTTAGAAAATTTTCTTTTGTCATCTAGTTTGTAGGAAAAATATAAAAATTTTCGTAGGGTCATTTTTACAACTTTTTACTTTTTAAAGCACGGTCCGGGTGCGGTTTTTTGTCTTGACTCGTTTTTGGGTCAAACGAACTCCGTTTTCGGTCTAGTCTTTTTCATCCTTCGTTATTTGTCCCGTAGAGTAGTTTAGAAGTGAAAAAATCTCCGTAGGGTTATTTTTAAAGATTTTAGGTTTTTCCCCCTTTGTTCGGGATTCGTGCTTCCGTTTTTCAGTTTAATTTAGTAATTTTTAGGTTTTTCTCAAACGTTTTTATTCGTTATTGTTTAATTTGACTTTTTCACTCTCCCAAATCAATTCCTTCATTCAAACTCAAATCTTCGACTGTATCGATTTTCCATTCCAGCCTCGTTGGGGATAAACGACCCGGGAACATTCTATACTACTTCTCGGTATCATTGCTCTTGTTGATTTTTAGACTTACATATATATTTTATATTTTATTATATATTATATATATACATAGTGTAAACATCATCAATCACACTTAATTGTGCTTTTTGTTCTATGATCCTTAAAGTTACCAATGAGGTAATGAAAACAATACATTATGTCTTTTGTAAATAAATAAGTTATAGTTAGGTAGATAATATATCAAGAAAAATCATAAAAAGAGAAAAAGTTTTGAAAATGGGAATTCGGGTGTTTTATAACTTGTGAATTAGAAATTTTTCCCACAAAGACTTTACTACTTTCTAAAGGATTAGTTTTGGGAAAGTTTCGAGATATTTGGTTATAAGGCATGTGATATTGCGTGAGGACACACAATCGTTTAGTTTGGGGAATTTTGA
>BQNB010042488.1:8943-40400 GCA_026074375.1 Tanacetum coccineum
AATGTCGTTGATCGAGTCATGCGTCTACTCGCTCTAAAATAAACCCGAAAACCCTAAAGTAATCATGGAAAAACCTGTCACTCCATCTCGTCAACATCCACCCATCATAACTATGGATCTTCATCTCACCATGGAGATGATGATGAGGATGATGGTGCTTCTTGTGCTAGTACTCCATCTCCAACTACCTATCTTAACTCCCTTCGTCCACTCAATTACCAAAGATACGACATTCCCACTTCTTCTCAACAAGATGATGATCTTCTTTTCGAGCGACAAACTGCCTTGCTCAATTAATCTCAACAAATCCATGAAGAAGTTAAAGGAGGTTTCAAGTCGTTCAGAAAAGCACTAAAAGGTTTTTTAGCAAGAAGAAGAAATGATGATGGTTGGCTAATAAGATTAGTTTGTTTGTTTAAGACTTGGTTATGTGAACTTAGCTTATATTTTATGTTTACTTATTTATGTGATGATAATTTGACTTAGTCGGAAGAATTTGAGCGTGTTTAACTTGCTTAAGACCTCTAATCATGATGTATTATTAGTATGCCCTTTATATTTATGCATCTTTGTCTAATACATCTCTACTAGTTGCATGCATATATAATATATTTGTTCTATGCATATATATGTTCACATAGGACATGCTGCAAATTGACCACCAAAACAAAACTTTTCTTACAAAATTTTAGCAAAAATAAAATTTTTGGTCATCTGAAAAATAACAGATGGGCGGCCCCCTTAGCTCATAAGTGCGGTCCCCTTATCAATAAGGGGACCGACACTATAAATAAGGGGGCCGGCCATCCAGATCACGAATTTTACTATTTCTTTCTGCTTTTTGACTCTCTTTTATCTAGCCTCAACTACCCTTACCTAGAAAACTCGAACACATTTCGGAAATTCTTGAACAAATTCAAATCCATTCCATTTCCAAACTATTCTCTTCCAATAAATTCCCTCCAAATGTTTACCACCACTTCATCATCATCTTCTTCCATTATCAACCACTATAAACTTCCATGGCATCCACTAGAGCTTCCATTTCCAAAGCTTCCAAAAGACCAAAAATCCACATAATACCACCAAAACAACTATTCATTGATCTTACTAATGATGACACCAAAACCCCTTCTCCAAATTACCAAGCCTTATCACGAAGTGCCCCAAATGCACCCTTAAAAACTTCATCCACCATAGCCACTTCTTTATCCTCCATTGATCACAAACTATCAACATCCTCCACCTCACCATCAACCCATAGCTAATGTCTCCTCCTCCAAGAGTACCTCCACCACCTCCAACTCAAGAAAGTAGATCAATGGACATCACTTTCACCCTTTCACCAGTTACTCCACTTGATGTTCAATTCAATACTCCATCACCTCCCTCACCTCTCTTTGGTCATCCTATTCCGTGAAACCTTCTTGAAGCACATGGTGATTAATGCCTATGTTGCATTCACAACCGAACCCTCATATTTGGCTTGAGAGATGAACTTCAATACATGTTTTCTTACATTGAACACATGCTTTCACAACCACCACCACCAAGTTCACCACCACCACCATTACTTTCTCCAAACTAAACATACTCTATGCTTAGTTCCTCATGTTTCAAATAATTTTTAACCAAACATTTTGCAAGCAAGTCCTATGGAATTCTAGGAATACTAGGACCTTTGTAGTTTAAATTTATGTATGATGTATTATTATGCCTTAAAGCATAATATTTCTTTTTAATGCACGCTAGTTGTATGTTTGTGTGTCATACATAATTTTTATGTTGAATGAATGGACTTTTATGGTTTTCAATATGCAATTGGCAAATTGGTTAGTTATCTCCTATATACACATATAGTTGAATTTAATGGATTGATGTTTGTGATGGTTGGCTAAAATTTATTGTCACCATGTTTAAATATTTTTGTGCTATATGTTAGAAATTATTTGTTTGTTCCTCTAACTCGTTTTTGTAGAAACGTTATCATAGCTAGATTCCTTGGTACCCTCGAACAAGGGGGAGTACACATCAAGGGGGAGCGTTTATTCCATCGATTTTACACGTAATCATTGACGAAGCCTTTTTGATTCTACAAAAAGAGGGAGAAATAGAAATAAAACTCACTAAATACTTGTTTGAAAATTATTTTATATTTAATGAGTTTAGATTTTGTAATCATCAAAAAGGGGGAGATTGTTGATAGAAATAATGCCTAAAAACGTTATTAATATTTTTCGATCTCACTACGTTTTAATAATCATAAAATGTAAAAACGCTCAATGTAAAATTATCTATAAACAAGTAATTAGTAGTAAATTTTTATTTTGAAAATGTAAATCTCTTAAGGTATTGTAATAAATAATATGCATAAATGCATTTATGATCAAAGAAATTTTAGTTAACCTCACATTTTTTATAAAATGTTAGCAAACATTTTTATAACTTTTACAAAACATTTTACTTTTGCGAATCTATTTTCTACATTTAAAAGAAATATTTTTCATTCAAATAACATCTATATCTGACATTCAAAACTCTAATAACCAACTCACCCCAAAACAGCTAAATCATGATTAATAAAACACTCCCTAAAAAACAACAAATGGAGCGTCCTGGTCCTCCCACAAAAACGGCGACAACAACCCTAAATATAAGGGCGGTCCCAATTAGTGCATAGGGGGCCGGCATCGATCAAAGGGGGCCTGCCAGCCAAAACCGCTCCCAGCTTTGCCATATAAATAAGTAGACATCTTCTCCACTGATTCTTCACTTGTGCACTCATTATTTTCTGTCTAAAATCAGTCCACAAAACAATCACCTACAATCCTTTGATCATTAATATTAAAGCAAGTGATTCAGCTTAATTTCACTGCTAAGCGCTAAGAGACTAAATACTTTCTATATACATCAATAATCAAGAATATGTAGTTTTGTTGTTGTTATGTGAAGTTATATATATCTTGTAATCATCTTTGTGTATATTGTGAATGTGTATTGTAGTTTGTGTAACCTCAAGGTAAGACTTGTGGTGATTATTGAAAGTATAGCTAGATCGTGGTGATCATAGTAAGTAGTGTTAGATTGGTGTGATTGTGGTAGTGTCTAGGTGAAGTGTAGTAAAGTTGTGAAGCGTAGTGAAGTTGTGAAGTGAAGTGAAGATGAGTAAATGAGTGAAGTTAGTGAAGTGAAAGAAGATTGTGAAGTGAATGAAGTTTGTAATAATTATGGACTAGTGCGTTAGTTATTTTATCTCTCAAAATAAAAAAAAGTTGTGATAGATGTAGTTTTTTTAGCTAGGATTAAACTCGACAATTGGCTTAGTTGTGAAATCTATGTAAGCTTAGTTTGTACTTTCCTCCGCCTAAGGAGTTTGTTGACATAGTGAAGAGAACTCTCCGATTTTGATGCTCAGGAGTGAGTAGGGGGGCGAAGAGGTGCTTCGTTACCGAACAACTATAAATCCTTGGTTGTGGTGTTTGATACTTCTAACTCTACTCTTTTCTTTCAATCATTATATTTACTTACTTGTTATTGTTCATATTATGCACATATTAATCACATAAAGTTGAATCTAAATTTTTATAAACAAACTATACATCAAATTAAAAAGCGATAAACTATTCAACCCTCCCTTTTAGTTTTCAACATGATGATTTATCATCAATAATGATTAGATTAGATAGTGAACCGTCTATAGCAAAATGAAAGCTTAACATGAATACTTAGAAAAAATCACAAAATCTATTAAAAATAAGTTAAAGGAAGAAGTACTTGAATAAAAAGAAAAAAATATCTCGATTAGAGAAAATCAAGAAAATTGACGTCGGATGTACAACGTGTCAAAATCTTAAATTTAAAAACGAGAAACTTAAAGAGGAAGTGTCTAAACTAAATCAATTTAATAAAAGCACTCACTCGCTCAAAAAAATGTTAAGTTTTCAAAAACCTTCCGGAGATAAATCAGGTCTTGGTTTTAATTCGGCCAAAGCATCATCGAGCGGGACAAAACAAATAAATTTTGTAAAACCTCAAGAACCTGAAACTTCACCCCTGGAAGAAAAATCCACTAAACTAAATTCAAGTTCGAAACCTAAATACATACTTGTAAATAATATTAAGGTTCCCGTCGTAAGTGATGACGAAGTAAAAAGTTTTATAAACCATCTTTAAAACCCCGAGTTAGATTTACTAAACCCGAATTGAGGTCAAAAACTTCACCGCCAAAAAGAAATAATAATTCTTGTCCTCTGCCTAAAACAACACAACCTAGGAGAAACCAAGATAGGCAAAATTACTCTAATATACACCATACAACGTGGAATAATTCCCAACAACAAAATTATACTCCTTGGGGAATTTGTCCACTGTCTCTACCTCCAAACCAAATGCAATATATGCAAAGGATGTTTGGTACTAACAATTTTGGACCTATGAGATATTGGAGATCAAATGTTTGAATTATTATGCAATTTAAATAGATATGCTTGGGAATAAATTTGGAGCCCGATGAGTGGATTAAAGATAGTGGATGCTCTAAACACATGACGGGAAACCGAAAGCTTTTCTCTGCATACAATGGAGGTAACGTAATGTTTGGAAGTAATTTACGCAGAAACATCTTTGGCAAAGGTGATCTCTCTAAAATCAAAAATATTAAGCATGTAGATAATTTACAATTTAACTTGCTAAGTGTCGGTCAAATATGTGATAATAATGTATAGTAATATTTTCCGAACACGATAGTGAAATAACTAAGGACAGAAAAGTCATAGGTAGCGGTATTAGGAAGAGAGGCTTATATGTGATGGAATTAGGAAATAAGCCGGAAGATAAATTATGTCTGGCAACAATTGACGAAAAATCTACTTTATGGCATAGGAGATTAAGTCACGCAAATATGCGTTTAATTCAGTCTTTAATATCAAAGGAGCTAGTTAGAAATCTACCTAAGCTTTAATTCGATCAATATTTTTCTGACGCTTGCAAAATTAGAAAGCAAGCTCACGCTAGTCATAAAGATAAGAATATAGTCTCAATGACTAGATGCTTAGAACTTCTTCACGTAGATATATTCGGTCCTTCCGCCATACGAAGTTATGGAGGAAATCGTTACATCTTAGTAATAGTAAACGATTACTCTAGGTTTACTTGGACAAGATTTCTTCAAAACAAAACCGAAGCTTTCGAGCAATTCGAAATTTTTAGTAGAAATATCCAAAATAAATTAGGATGTTCTATAGTGTCTATTAGAACGGATCATGGTTGGGAATCTAATAATGAAGTACAATTCGGAAATTATTGTGACTCTAATAGGATTACTCACAATTTCTTCTTCGCCCTTCGATCCTCCACAAACACATGGGGTAATTAGAAGGGAAAAGAATCATACTTTGGCACGAATGAGTAGAACCATGTTAAATAAACAATCTGTTCTACAAAAGTTTTGGTGTAACGCGGTGTACACCTCGACATATATATTAAATAGAGTCTTAATTAGACCAATATTAGGAAAAACCCCATACAGAATCTTGAGAGGTAGGAAACCTACTTTTGATTATTATAAAGTATTTGGAAGCAAGTGTTACGTTCTAAATACAAATGACTATCTCACCAAGTTCAACCCAAAGTCTTATGAAGGTGTTTTCCTAGGATATTTGCAAAATAGTAAAGCTTAATATATTCTAACAAACACACTATGAAATGAAAACGGAAGGAGGACCTAAATGTGACAATCGGAGAAAGTCCTCTCTCCTCGCAACTAAAACATCACCTTTAGGAGATATGATTTAGTCGAAAGAAGAGCATTATGTTAGATGAAAAGAAACCTTTAGGAAATGATGTCGAAGATGAAATTTTAGAAAATGACGAAATAATCAATATTAAAGAGTCTAAAAGTCATCCATTAGAAAATGTCATAGGAAATTTAAACCAAAGAACCCTTAAATCTCAAGCTCAAGACAAAAGTAATTTATTTTGTTTCCTCTTGATTATAGAACCTAAAAATGTCGTTGAAGCTTTAAAAGAAGAATTAAAATCAATCACACACAAAACGATTTTTGGGATTAGTTCCAATAAAAAAAAAAAAAATTTCCCTAAAAAAGTCTTTGACCGTTATAGGAACTAAATGGGTATTTAGAAATAAGCTTGATGAAAATGGCGTAGTATCTAGAAATCCGGCTAGATTAGTTGCTTAAGGTTATAATCAACAAAAAGGAATTGATTACGACGATACTTATGCTCTCGTAGCTAGATTATAATCTATTAGAATATTATTAGCTTATGCTTGCGCATTATATTTTAAATTATTCAAAATGGATGTAAAAAGTGCATTCCTTAATGGTTTTATCAATAGAGGGTATACGTGTACAACCTCCAAATTCATTTACTTCGCAAAATCTAATCAGGTTTAAAGACCAAGAAAGCTTTGTACGTCCTTAAACAAGCTCCTAAATCTGGTACGATATATTAAAGCGTTTCTTGTTCAATCAAGATTATAACATGGAAATGGTAGATAACACACTTTTTTACAAGAATAAAAGTTCCAAACCTCATCATTGTCAAATAAATGTCGACGACAATTATATTCGGTTTCAACTTGTCAAGATTGTGTGATGACTAGCCAAAATCATCCACGATGAGGTTTGAGAAGAGCATGATTTTGAACAAATTTCCTTCTTGGTATTACAAATAAACAAGTAGAAGATGTAATAATCTTTAACCCAATCTAAATATATAAAAGAAAATGCTATAGAAAGTTTATATTATAAGATTCAAGCCAAATGAAAACGCCTATGTCCTCAGATACGAACCTCACGAAAGACGAAGAAGATGATCCGTGATAGTACGAAAATATATAGGTATGATAGAATCTATTATACTATAACGCAAGTAGGCCCGCTATCATGTTTAGTGTATCCTATGGTGGCACTGCTTCAAGAGGATCCCAAAACCTTCTCATCTTGAAGACGGTTAAGCGTAACATCTGATACGTTAAAGGCACACCACTAGGATTATGGTAACCAAAGGTCTGGCATAGAACCATAGTAAATAAAGCACTCTTGATCATTCTATAGTATTATTGGACCGAAAAAGCCACTAGCGGCATTTGTACGTTTATGGGATGTTGTTTAACATCATGGTTTTTGAAGAAGCAAACCGGTCTTGCTATATCCACTACTGAAGCCAAATACGTAAGCGCCGGAAAGGCATGTCAACAAGCACTATGAATGAAACAAGCTCTCATCGACTAAATACGACAATCCGCCTCGATGATATTCCCTGATCTATGTTGCAACAACAAAGGAGCCATCGACTGATCAAAAACCCCAGTGCAACACGTCGCTACCATACACAACGAAATTCGTACACTCTTTCCTTCGCGATAACGTCAAACGAAATATTACTATTGAAAAAGTCCGTCGAAGACAACATCGTCGACATCCTCACTAAACCTCAATACGTTGTCATTCAACTACCTACGATCTGTTCTAGGAATGATGGAACAAATCGACTAAACATCTCGTCTTTCTTTCAATAGTCACGTTACTTTTAAATTCTCGTCCTTATCTCGACAATTTAATTATTTCATCCAAAATAATTAAAGTATTTTTAATTAGCGAAAAGTTAATTAAAATGTCACTCTTTCATCGAAATCCGTTAATTAGCGCGTAATCCTCTCACTCTTATTTTTTTTGAGTTTTGACAACTTAAATATTTCATCTGAAATGTTTAAGTATTTTTAATTGGCGAGACGCGAATTATAATGTCACTCATTTAATATCTTCTTAAAAACTGTCAAACAACCTGAAAAAACAGAAAAATGAAATCGTCAGACGTCAGAACCCCCATTATCAGGGGGCCGACAAAATTACACGGGCGGTCCCCCTATTGATCAGGGGGCCGGTCATCTGACAAAATGCACAGTTCCTTTTATTTATTTTTAAACTCAAAAACAAACACACCCCTAAAACTGTTACTGTAGATGACGAAAAAAAGAAATCCAAAACATCAAAATACAATCTAACAATTCAATCTCAAGTAAAATTCACCAAGCAAGAACATATACATCATCATCAACAACAAGGATTGTAAGTATCTTCATAAATTCATCTTTCAATCTTGTGTCTAGGATTCAATTTTTTCACAAAATCAAAATTGGAGATTCTTTTTTTTGTTCTTATGAAATTAGAATTAGAGTAATGCAAGGTATAACTTCTTTGATTCTCGTAGATTTAGGAATTGCATATTTACAAATAATTAATTCCCATTAGAATTATTATATATGTATAAAAATCCTAATTTATTTTTTGAAAAACTTCACACAACTAGGATCTCATGAAAAATATTTTTGTGCATTGTTAATACTTCCTAAAAACGCTTTTCATGCATACACAATGAACTCGTGATTGTTGCCGAAATATATAATCTAATGTATATTTTTTTCAACACACTCGATTGAGCAAAAGTGAATAAAGGGGCTTTTGGATTATTTCATAGGTTTTTATTTTAGAGTCGAAATAATCATTACCCCACATTTGTTACATATAGACGTACTAGGTATCAAATTTCAACTTTTCGATCTTATAATATAATTGTGACTTATTCTTGTTTGTTTAGAAATTGTCATGACTCACATTCTTCAAGTCGAGCTTAAATTAACCAAGAATTACTTTCCCAAAATCTCAAATGAAACATATATTCCTAAACACTTAAAAAGCTCAATCCAAAATCTAGAATCTAGAACCATTCACGAAGGACGTGTTGCAAATTAAACTTATTAAGCCAAGATGACATCGTATTGACATTTGGAGCTATAGGCTTCCAACAAATCTATAACATAAACGAGTCTATTTGTCCAAGGTTCATTATCGAATTTTATTCTCACTTTGAAATTGTAAGAAACATGGATCAATCACTTCTGTAAAAATTTAGCACTAACTAAAATTGCATCTATATAATATTTTCATTACTCCTTAATGTTGAGCCAAATAATCCATGGTATTTCGTGACAATTTCAATGTGCCTATACTGAAAAAAAATTTTCTAATCGATCTCTTAAAAATAATCAGGGAAATTGATGATCCATACATACCATCTATCCCTCAACAAAACAAATAAAAACTTCAACAAACAACTCAAATAAACTACAAAAACACCTTATCAAACAAAAGTTCAAAAAACAAACTCATGCCCGACATGAGCAAAATTGGGATGAAATTCTTTGACAAAATGTCTTGAGTCTCGGAGAGGTTTGTGATCACATCTCTGCATCTTCTTGTCATATGATGTATTGCATCATGAACAATCAACCCTACAATCTCGCCTACTTTATTGTTAATCGAATGTCATCTGTCAAAAATAACCCTAACTCTTCAATGTCATAAATGGCAATGTTGCTACACACCAACTATGTTTCACTTGATATCCATTCATCCTAAGTCCTAGAACACAAACCAAAACCCTACCTTCTCCCATGTCATGTCTCTCATGCAACATTATGAAGATTACTTTAAAGGCCATTGGGAACCACCTAGTAAGGATGAAAGCATGGAGTACTAAGCTCAAGCAATCACACGGATGATAACTTGTTGCTAACATTATGATTGTAGTAGGATGATATCCCAAATACTTAATCCAAACACAACATATAAGCTAACCAATAAGCACATTGTAACATTTCTCAATTCCAGGTCATTATACGACATCTATTATTCGTCACTATTTAATTTGGTCCGGCACGCGTTTACTTTTAATATTTACTTTTAAGCTAAATTGCGTAGACTAGAAATGATCAATTAATGTAAACGGTCATCAAATAAATTAAGGTTTACATCCACCAAGTAATATATAATTATTAGGAAGATAATTATGTACTTTGCATATTTTATTTTTTATTGGTCACGTAAAAGGGTTACGTTTCGCAATAAAATACATTTGGACATACCCCGAAAATACCTAGACTCAAACCAATACCCACTTTTAATCCATAAACATAAAATTTGTACAATTAGTGTTAATAAACCACCAAGGCCGAATAGGGGTAAGTTAAACCACATATAAATCGTCCCTTGTGATTAACTAGCTAGAAAATCTTGTCATGATCTTAAAGGAGGTACTATTACCAACTCATCGAACACAACATGACTTGTCCAATGGTCCCTACTAGCTAGTTACCCAAATGGTTAATACCCATTTCCCTTGCTTTGATCCCTTTGGCCGCGGTTAACCAAGGAAAAGCCCCACAAACCATAAGATTTTGTAATCTTGGAAGATTATGTACCATTATCTTGCAATCAGAAATTTGTACTAAGTGGATTTAGCAAAAAAAGAAAAACCAAGTGTATATAAGCTAAAATCCCAAATACCACTACCTAAGGCTCGTTTGGTTTTGTTTGTGTAACTAGGAGAGTTAACTAGCCACATTTGTCATATAATAACCCCTTACTTCTTTACCATTTATACCCACCTTAGAAACCCACAACACTTAAAAAAAGTTAAAACACTATCCTTTCCTTGCGTCGGCTCTCAAAACATAACCCAACATACACATTTACCTCCTTCGAACCAAGAAAACACAACAAATGGTTACATAACGAGGCCAAGGAAACCTCCGAGCTAAAGATTGGGTAAACCAAGCTTTGAAGCTTAGGAAATATTACACGTTTGGGTGTAAACGCTTTGTGTCATCTTCAAATCCACGAACCAACCTACAGGAAACCCTGGAAGTTCACACTAGATAATACGTTTTTCATATATATCTTGGTTTCTCGTTTCACTTGTCATGGTGTCTCGTAACCTTTAAACGTCGAGTAAAGAAACTAAGGTGGGGATACGACCCTATACACGTGAAACAAATAAAACTATACGTAAACTTTTGTTGTAAACAAGATACGATGGCTTGGGGAAGTATATACGACACATCTAAACACATGCATGTAAAACGCGATGTGTACATGGGATGAACAAACGACCTATAGGCACTAGAGCACTTTCAAACCTTACGCGGGTTGCTAGGAGAGCAACGGGCCATTTAAAATCACGTGTAAACCAAACGTGAGCCCTACCGGCCCATCAGGCCCAACAACGTAGGCCAATGGATTATTTATAAGCTCATTCGAGTCTCATAGTACAGCTAGGACCATGTTAGACGTTAGTAAATGACAAGCATACATGAGTAGGCTTTTATGGGGCCTTTCGAGCCCAATAGCCACGAAGAGGACCAAATAGGCCCAATAAGTTAAGCTGGTAGGCCCACAGCTTATAAATAAGCACTCCCGGGCTTATTGGAATCCTAGGTGCTTATTAAGATTGTATAGGCCTAGTATATCATGGTATGTATTTTAGAAACCAACCCGAACCCTTATTGGGCTTGTAGCCTATTACCATGAGCCCAACGAAGCCATAAGCTCCAAATAAGCTTAAAATAGCTTATTTGAGAGCTTAATCATTTTATAAGGATCATAATGGCCCTAGACAAGCTAAAGGACCCAAATGAATAAAGCCCAAATGCGTACAACACTTAACGGGCTCGTAATGGGCCTAAAAGCCCATTACCGATGCTTAACGGCTTATTAAATAAGCCACAAACGTAAAACAGACCCTAATAAGCTTATTGAGTTAAGAAAATGAGTTGGATCATGTGAGGAAACCTTAATGGGCCTTTTACAAATCATTCAGTTAAGGTTATTGGGCTAACAAGCCCAATAAGCCTAAATAAGCTCATCCGAGCTTATTATTAAGCCCAAACAGTTCCCATAACTTTACAATCTTAACAATATCTTATGTACTACTAGAAAAACCTAATGGGCGCATTAAATGTCTTAATGGCTTATCTGGCCCAATAAGGCCCCATAAGCAAAATAAAGCTCGTCTGAGCTTATTTATAAGGCTGACCAGCTTGGATGAGCTTTTGGATCTATTAAAACCAAATGCCACTTTTAGAACTTAACAGGCTTAAAATGCGATTTTTACAAGTTAAGGGAACTAAAAGTGTAATTTTTGTAAACTTGAGGGTTTAAAGACTGTCAATTCCCGTTTTGGTAACTTGAGGGACTGTTTTGACTTTCTAGAAAACTATAAGGGCTATTGGAAACATATAAGGACCAAAAATGTAACTTTGTAAAGTCGGAGGACTAAATATGTACAAACGTAAACTTAAAGGGTCTAAAGTGTAAATACTCTATTTTCATAAACTAGAGGGACTGTTTTGTAATTATAGAAAACCTAAGGGTATTTTATAAACAAGAGCAATTTTATAAACGCTTAGCAAATCAGACGAATTATATCCGGATAATATACACGTTAATGTACGACTTAATAAATAAGGATATTTATTAATAACGTTTATATGTATACAAGAACATATGAAATCATACACCTTCCCAAGAGCCATCAACTGAATACAAATACATTAAACATGTGCAGCCCCCGACACAATTGATACAAGTAATATATAAAACTGCAATTTGTTGTAGTATTATACATAGAGTCTTACCTAAACTTTAGACTAAACTATCCGTATTACTTAGTTATCGACGTGTGATTCATACTTGGATATATATTATCAATTTTTAAAGACACTTACTAAGAGCGTTCATCGCCCCATGTTACAATTTCTTAAAATGTATCACACTTTTGTGAGAACATGACTTTGTTTTACAAATGAAGCAAAGTGTATATTTTATACAATTGATTACGTGTTTGCTAAGTACGATAACCACTGAGCCCTTATCATGAACTGTCAATTACTGGATTGTGAGCGTGAATGTAATAGAACGATCTATTTTGGGATGACAATCCCCGTGTCTGGAAGTAATTAGCTATTAACCGGAATGACGTATACCATGTCCGGATTTAGGTATGTTTAGGGTTAAAACATCATTCACAGGGCATTCATTTGGCAATTGACATTGCATCATACCTGTCGACTTCAGCGTCAAAAGAGCTTAGGGAAAATGTAATTACTTTTATGATGTTTGCATCTTTTGCTTAATCATACACAGAAATCTTGCGGTCCGACAATTTGATTACATAAGACCATGAATCCAACCAACGTTTAAATGTTGACCCGTTTTAAAGCATGTTTTTCAGTCAAGAAAAGGCAACGAGTGCGATGATACATTGGAAGTTCAATAATTGAAGAGTCAAGTTTGAATAGATTTTTTGTGTCATTATTACATTTTAATGGACAATTTATAAACCCGTAATCTATACTTATATTGTTGAACAATTTTTGAAGCCATGAGCTTATTGTAACAAACAAGTATTTTTGTTAATCCACTGTATCTTTTCCAATGAGGACACGTTTAGAGCTCGTAATCTCATAACTTTGCTATGATTCCAAAAAGTAACGCCCCTCGATATTCAACATTCGATGCAATACTCATATGATTAGGTTTACAATTGGTATCTAGAGCCAAGTTTTATAGAGAACCAGGTCAAAAGTCATGTCTGTACTTACCCATTTTCAAGACAATAAACTGGCTTCACAAATGGGAATTATGAGGGACATACATGCAATACTTATTTACATCTTACACAAATATGCTTTACATGACATCATTGTTTTAGCATATAGGTACCTAAGTGCATAACATGATTGATAGTACGTGTATATAAATGATATTACGTATATACTAAAAGAACTTTTATTATTAAAGCTTACAGACATATCATATTTATACCGACAATCTTTCCTATAAGTAATACTTAATAGGTAGTTTCTTTTGCAGTAATCCTGTCATTTTGCGACAATCTGCGGTTACACTACACTTCCGTTTACAAAAACCGACTCAGAGCCTGGCAGAGCCTCTGGTGAGCCGATAATGAAGATATCTGAGGGAGCATCACGGGTCAACGTATTAGGATATGACGGATCTCCCCCGATGCAACCATAGCCCCACCATCACGATTACATACCATGAGCCCAGAGGATCCCCAGACACCACCATTAGCCTCAGGACGAGGAATGACGTGATCCTATGTCGAAACAGGCACATGACTGACTATAGTGCCAGAGCCTATATACCCTGAGTAATAATTACCATTTGAGAAGATCACGATTTCCGGCTGAGGAGCAGCCATTACCTCCTGTTGATTCACCCACTGCTGATCCACCCAGATATGTTACAAGACGGATCCGAGGAGGATCTAGAGGAGAGTGACGATGATGATGAGACAGAGGATGTCCTGGACTATCCTATGACGGGGAGATGATGAATTGATGATGAGGCTATACATCTAGGATGACACTGATGGTGATGATGGGGATGTATGAGACTAGGAGAGAGGAAGCACTTAGCTTGGCCGACACTGTGCTATTGTTACCTGTTGATGAGCCCTGTTTTCCCATCTAGGGAACAGAGCTTGTTATACCACCCCCTCCACTAGCCTATTATACCACCACCCTCCACTGACTTTACTATTGGGGCTAGGATTACAGTCCGGCCACAGACTTCCATATCCCTTCCACTAGAGGCAGAGGTTGAGAGACTTCTAGCCATGACTACTCCATCACCATCACCACCTATCTCACTATCATCACCCTCTGCAGGGGAGCGCCTTGTTAGGAGCATGGCCCCACATGCACATTCATCACCACTACATGTGCCATCATCATTACTACCATCATCTGGGTGTCCAACCCAAGTCCAGACACTCAAGATAGCATTCACTCAGGCTCTTATTAAAGCAGTTATTGCCGCATTACCTTCACCTCCACTACCACCACTACCACCATCTCTATACATACCACCACCTATTGAATGTAAGGATGATATCCCCGAGTCTGAGCAGCCACCCCGCAAGAGGTTGTATTTGTCCACCCTAGGCTCCAGATACAAGGTCGGGGAGAGTTCTACTGCTAGACCTACCAGAGGTCGGGGGATAGATTATGGATTTGTTAGCACAGTAGATGCTGAAGAGAGGCGATAGGGGATTAGAGATGTTGGGTACGGTATTAGGGATACTTGGGTAGATCTGGCAGAGTTAGTTCCAGAGGTAGCACCTATGACCGTGGGAGAGGTCAATACTAGGGTCACAGAGCTTGCTAAGCTCTATGAGCATGATACATAGGACTTGTATGCCTTACTAGAGGATGCTCAGGATAGTAGGTCTCGTATATCACAGCGAGTCGATATGGACTCGCAGCGAGTCAATCTACTTATGGGGGATACGATGACTCTCTAGGGACAGTTATGGATGGTGGAGAGAGGCATATGCTTCCCGAGAGGCTTTAGGCCTCACTCACTAGGATTTGAGTCAGATGACTCATTAGAGCTTCAGACCCATCGTGAGTCATGTGTATCATGCACACCGATAAAACCATCCCAGGAACAACCTGACACAGCTCCCAAGCCAACTGCAGGGTACTCTCATTCAGACACAACATCAGGTACATGAGACTCGCTTTCAGATGCAGCAGGCTGAGTTAGCAGCGCTTCGAGAGACTGACCGTAGACGTCAGGCACAGATGGTAGAGACTCCTCCGTATCATTAGAGTACATGAGGCGGGAGATGAGCGAAATGCAGTCCGAGCTGTTATCCACCTGTTCAGTTCACTATACTGCGAAGCAACAAAGGAGAGCTAGACAGCCAGACCAGAGAGCTTAGGATTCCAGATCACCAGGATACTATCTGGGGATGCTAAGTCACATCTGTGATTTATGTTATTTTTATCTTGCTCTGAAGGTCATTGTACAGTCAATGTTAAGTATTCGTGGTCGGGGTTTATCCCCGCTAACATAGCCTTAGATCTTTTGATAAATGATCAAAACAAGTTTACGGTGAGTTTTATGTACTTTCAGCAAGATTAGAAGGTTTCCAGCAAGTTTGACCATCGATGACTACTATTCATCACCGTTGACCACGGTTGGCCAATCTGTTTGACCATGTTACATAAATCGGCAAGGTCGGTGGCTTTGTAGTGCCTAGGCGGCGATTAATCAGCCTTGTAGACCTTGTTTTGAAACACTGCTTTTTAGTAATTAATTATATAACCCGTGTATGACACGGGTCATGAGCTAGTTTATTATATAATGAAGTTGGCAGACCTCTGTTACAACTTTTCAGTGAGCGAGTTACAAGTGTGAAGAATAATCTATGTAGAAGAACAAATTTCTAATCCTAACTAATGCATAAATTTCTAATAATTTATTTTAATAAATAGACGGCGTGGTCGGTTTGACTCGGTAGATTGAGAAAATGGAGTCAGTTTTCAATATCAGTGGTTGTGCTATTGAGAATCAAGTAAAGTTTGCCACCTGCACTATGTTAGGTGCTGCTTTGACTTGGTGGAATGGCCAGATAAGAACCTTAGGTCCTGAGGCATATGCAATGACTTGGGAAGTACTTAAGAAAAAGATGACGGACAAGTATTGTCCGCAGGGTGAAATCAAGAAATTAAAATTTGAGTTGTGGAACCTAAAGTTCAAGGACTAACCTTGATATGTAGCAAGTTTGTTGCCAACGAAACCGAGAAGGTTGACAAGTACATCAGTAGACTTCCTGACAACATTTATGGGAACGTCAAGTCTGCCAAACCCAAGACATTGGATGAGTCTATTGAGTTGGCCAATGACTCGATGGATCAGAAACTCCGCACCTACGCAGAAAGGCAAATTGACAACAAAAGGAAGGTTGATGATTCATCCAGGAACAACCATGGTCACCAACAACAACCCTTTAAAAGGCAAAATGTCGCCAAGGTCTACAATATGGGAACAGGCGAAAGGAAGCCTTATGGGGGATCTTTGCCTAAGTGCACCAAGTGCCATCTCCACCACAATGGCTCGTGCACCCAGAGGTGCCACAAGTGTAACAAAGTAGGGCACTTTGCCCGCGATTGCAGGAGTACTAGTAACACAAATGTTGCTAATACCCAGAAGGGCAATGGGGCAGCCCCCCAAAGGAAATGGTTGTTTTGAGTATGAAGTAGCAGGGCATTTCAAGAGAGATTGTCCTAAGCTGAAGAATAAAGATGGAGGAAATAGGAATGCACAAGGCTGGGTTTATGCAGTTGGGAATGCAGAAAAGAGGGGAAATGCACCGGGAAACCCTGATGCCAATGTCGTCACGGGTACGTTCCTCTTAAATAACCACTATGCATCTATCTTATTCGACACTGGTGCCGATAGAAGCTTTATATCCACTGCATTTAGTTCCTTGATTGACATCGCCCCAACTCCATTAGAAATTGTTATGATGTCGAATTAGCTAATGGGAAATTAGTCGGGATAGACACTATTATACGAGGTTGCACTTTAAATTTCTTAGACCATCCGTTCAACATAGATCTAATGCCCGTAGAACTGGGTAGTTTCGACGTCATTATCGGTATGGACTGGTTAAGAAGATGTCACGCCGTGATCGTGTGCGATGAGAAACTTGTTCAAGTTCCCTATGGGAATGAAACTTTGACTTTTTGTGGCAACGAAAGTAGCAACGGGAGAGAATCCCGGTTGACAGTTATCTCATGTTCAAAAGCTCAAGAGTACATGGCAAAAGGATGCCAGGTCTTTTTGGCGCAGATATCCGCCAAGAAAGAGGAGGACAAGTCGGAAGGAAAACAAATAAAGGACGTACCAATCGTCTAAGATTTTCCTGAAGTGTTTCCCGAGGACTTGCCGGGTCTTCCTCCAACTCGACCAGTGGAATTCCAGATCGACTTAATTCCAGGAGCCTCACCCATAGCTCGAGCACCGTATCAATTGGCACCGTCCAAAATGAAGGAATTGTCGGAATAATTACAGGAGCTTTCCGACAAGGGCTTCATAAGACCTAGTTCCTCACCCTAGGGAGCCCCGGTCTTGTTCGTCAAAAAGAAGGATGGGTCATTCAGGATGTGCATTGACTACCGGGAGTTAAATAAGTTGACAATGAAGAATCGTTATCCACTCCCGAGGATCGATGATCTATTTGATCAACTCCAAGGATCCAGTATTTATTCGAAGATAGATCTGAGATCGAGTTATCACCAGCTTAGAGTACGAGAGCAAGATATCCCAAAGACGGCATTCCGAACTCGGTATGGTCATTACGAGTTTCAAGTCATGCCATTCGGGCTAACAAACGCACCTGTGGTATTCATGGACCTCATGAACTGAGTGTGCAAGCCCTACTTGGATAAGTTCATAATTTTCTTCATCGATGACATACTTATTTATTCAAAGGACGAGAAAGAGCACAAAGAACATCTTAAGGAAATTTTGAAATTGCTTAAGAAAGAGAAGTTGTATGCCAAGTTTTCAAAGTGTGAATTTTGGATTTCGAAGGTACAATTTCTCAGACACGTCATTGATAGCAGAGGCATTCATATGGATCCAGCCAAGATAGAATCTATCAAAGATTGGGCATCTCCTAAGACACCGACGGAGATCCGCTAATTTTTAGGTCTTGCTGGGTACTATCGAAGATTCATCGAGGGATTTTCAAAGATTGCTAAATCAATGACGAAGCTCGCACAGAAAGGAATCAAGTTTGACTGGGGTGAAAAGGAAGAAAATGCTTTTTAGATAATAAAGCAGAAGTTGTGCAGTGCACCAATTCTGGCTTTATCAGAAGGAAGCGAAGACTTTGCGATCTACTGTGATGCGTCACACAAGGGTTTAGGTGTTGTATTGATGCAAAAAGAGAAAGTGATTGCCTATGCTTCTCGACAACTAAATGTTCATGAGAAGAACTACACCACTCATGATTTAGAACTTAGATCGGTGGTGTTTGCTCTAAAGATATGGAGACACTATCTATATGAAACCAGATGCATCGTGTTCACCGACTATAAAAGCCTACAACACATTCTCGATCAAAAAGGAGCTTAACATGAGGCAACGCCGTTGGCTTGAATTGCTAAGTGACTACGATTGTGACATTCGTTATCATCCAGGGAAGGCAAACGTAGTGGCTGATGCATTAAGCCGTAAGGAGCGGATTGAGCCACTGCGGGTTCGAGCCTTGGTTATGACTATTAGCTTGAATCTTCCCAAATGAATTTTAGAAGCTCAAATCGAAGCCCAGAAACCAGAGAATCTTGTGAATGAAGATGTAGGTGGTATGATCAGAAAGGAATACCCAAGGAAAGGTTGAAACCACATGCCGACGGACCTTTGTTTACACGGCAGGAGTTCGTTACCTTGCTTGGTGATTTAAGATCCTTGACTTATGGTACGAATCTCACAGTCAAAATACTCTATCCATCCCGGTTTCTGGAAGTGTACCAAGATGTGAAGAATACTTTTTGGTGGCCAAAACATGAAGGTGAATCACTGTTATGTTAGCAAGTGCTTGACATGGCAAGGTCAAGGCCAAACACCAAAGCCATCTAAGGACTGTTAGTAACATCCAGCAATACCCGAGTGGAAATGGCATAATATCAAGATGGATTTATCATCAAGCTTCCTAAGTGTCACAAGGTTTTGAACACCATCTGGGGATTGGTAGTCGATTACAAAATTTGCCCACTTTTGCCAATAAGGAAGAATGATTCCATTAGACAATTTAGCAAGGTTCGGTACTTGAACAGGATGTAGCAAGGAATGGATACCTGCTTCGATTTATCTATGCATCGTGATGGGAGATTCCACATCTAATTTTTGGAAATCATTTCTGAATGACTTTGGGTAAGATATAAGTGTTGAGCACTGCGTATCATCCAGAAACGTCGGGCCAGAGCGAGGAGATCTATCCAAACTCTCGAAGAATGCTTCATGCTTGCGTGATCGATTTGGATAAGCTGGGTTAAGCATTTGCCCTTGGGCCGAGTTTTCATTCAAACAACAGTTATCACGCTAGCATAAAGGCCGCACCTTATGAGGCACTGTACGGTCGAAAATGTAGATCACCAGTGTGCAGGCCGAAGTTGGAGAAGCCAATTGATGTTTTTTGTTTTTTTTTTTTTAGTCCGAAATTAATCCAAGAAACTTACGGAAAAGGATCGTCCGGGTCAAGCCAGAGGATGCAAGCTGTCTGGATCGTACACATAAGAGCTACGCTGATCGAAAGCCAAAGCCAATGGAGTTCGAAGTTGGGGATAGATTTATGCTCAAGGTCTCACCTTGGAAAGGGGTTGTACAATTCGGTAAGCGGGGCAAGCTGAATCCGAGATACGTCAGACCTTTCAGGGTGTTAGCCAAAGTTGGGAAAGTTGCCTACAAGCTGGAACTTCCCCAAGAGTTGAGCAGAGTTCATCATACTTTCCATGTGTCTAATCTAAAGAAATATTACGCTGACGAACCATTAGTCATGTCGTTAGAGGAAATTCACGTTAACGATAAGCTTCAGTTTGTGGAAGAGCCCTTTGATAATTCATGAAACGGGAGATCAAACGATTGAAGCAAAGGCCGGATACCATTGGTTAAGGTTCGCTGGAACTCTAGGAGAGGTCCTGAGTTCACCTAGGAACATGAAGATTCGTTCAAACAGAAATACCCACAACTCTTCACAAAACGGGGCTTCGTCATCGCTTACAAGGTCTTAAGCTTTGTAGGACAAAGCTTTTTAATCGGGGTGGAGACATGTATCATTCTTAATTTCAGGTTATTTTTACGACACTTTTTATTCGTCACTATTTATTATGGTCCGATACGCGTTAACCTTTAAATTAAACTTTAGATAATCGCGTAGACTAGAATAATCATTTAATGTAAACGGTCATCAAATTAATTATGGTTTATTTAACAAGTAATATATAATTATTATGATGATAATTATTACTTTGCGTGTTTTTACTTTTTATTGGTCACGTAAAGTGTTTATGTTTCGCGATAAAATACATTCGGACGCACCCCGAGAATACCTAGACTTACCTAGACTCAAACCAATACCCACTTTTTATCCCTAAGCACGAAATTTATTTAATTTTTGTGTTACTAGCTCTCATTAGCCGAATATGGGTAGTTAAACCCATAAAACCATTCGTCCCTTGGATTAAGCTAGTTAGAAATCCTTGTTGTGATCCCTAAGTACATGTACTCCACTTAACTAATTAAGACTAGTACTTAATGTCTTCCACTAGCCTAATACCCAATGAACAAACACACAAAATCCTTAATATTGCAAGTATCTAACTAAATCTTGTCCAACCTTTGGTCATTAAGAGTAGTACTTAGTGGTTTATCAAGAAACCATGGGAGATTAACTAGGAAACCCTATAACCAGCCCCCATATGGCTGTTCCTAGTAAATAGGAAACCCTCTAACACCGCCCCCATATGGCTCGTTCTAGTCATTATTGAGGACCAAGGAGACTAACTAGCCCTATGAGCTTATAAACTAAAACTCAAACACTTAAACTTTTCCTCTCTTCTTGCGTTGGACCTTAAACCGCAAACATACCTACCCATTTGCCACGTTCAAACCCATAACACAAGCTAAGGGTTTATACAAGGAGTGTAAAAGGGAGTTACAAGCTAAAGGTTAGCTTACTACACGTCTATTTCTCGAACAAAGAGCTATAAGTCCCTTGTAAGTCCCTTATGACACTATACCGTCCGTAGTTTAATTCCATTTTAATTTCTAGTCTTACGTCACGATACATATATGGTATATGTGCCTATTTATGCGTGTGTTACATTTATGTGGTGCAAGAACCTAATAAAACGCATGTACAAAATGATTAACGACAAACTAGGGCCTAAATGTTTCGTTTATATGAAAACTTAGACATTAACGCGAACAAAACCCTTATACACGAGTTTGAACAAAAACCATACGTAAACTTTTAAGGTAAACATGACATGATGGCTAAGGAACATGTATGCGACCTTATCTAATATGTGCATGTGGCGAACACGACCCCTACGCATGCTAAATAAGCTCACATTGGTTTACTAGCTTGCTAACGAGTCCTAAGAGACACTAGAAAGCTATATGGGCCACTTGTAGTCTCGTTAGAACCAAACAAACCACATTCGGGCCCAACAGGCCCAACAGTGGAGACCATAGCTTATAAATAAGCTCATTCGAGCTTATTATGGATTAAGGACTCATTAAATTCGCAAGTAGCAAACGAAATACAAGAGAAACCTTAACGGGCCGTAAATGGGCCCTTAATACCAAAACAAGCCCAATAAGCCTACCTAGTGGACCCATGGCTTATTTATATGCTCTACGAGCTTATTAGGTGTCCTACGAGCTTATAGCAACCAACATAGACCCTTGGTACCTTTTAAAACCAAACGGATTCTTATCGGGCTCGTTAGCCCATTTCCGTGACTAGCAAAAGCCTATAAGCCACCAATAAGCTTTGGCAGCTTATTTGTGAGCTTAAATGGCTTATAAGTTCTATAATAAGCCTAGGAAAGCTAACGGACCTTAATACATCAAGCCTAAACCTTTAAAACTCTTATCGGGCTCATATCGGGTCTAATAAGCCCATTTACGAGCTTAATTGCTAAATGAATAAGTCCCATGTATAAAACAGCTTGATTAGACCCTAATAAGCCTTATTAAGCTAAGAAAACAAGTTGGAATCAATAAGGAAACCTTAATGGCTCTTGTTATTTACTTTCGGTTAAGTTTAATGGGCCAACAAGCCCTATAGGCTCAAAATAAGCTCATCCGAGCTTATTAATAAGCCCAAACTGATAGTTATAACTTAAATAATCTTAACAAGTGCTTTTGTATCTTTGGAAACTAGATTGGACCATTAAAAAGTGTGATGGACCTTAATGGGCCCAATAAGCTCAATAAGCTAAAATTAGCTAGTTTGAGCTTATTTATAAGCTGGCACAACTTATGTGGCTTATTGGAGTCAAATGAAACATATTGTCCCTTATTAGAACTTATTTAGACTAAAAAGTGATTTTTACAAGTTCAAGGACTAAATGTGTCAATTTTGAAGCTTAAAGGTTTAAAACTGTTAACTTACTGTTTTGATAACTTAAGGGATTGTTTTTTTGTCATTCTGATACTTTAGGGACTATTAGAAATATATATGGACCCAAAGTGTAACTTTGTAAAGTTGAAGGACTAAATATGTACAAGTGAAAACTTAAGGGGTCTAAATTTTAAATACTCTATTTTCATAAACTAGAGGGACTGTTTGGTAATTATAGAAAACCTAAGGGTATTTTAAAAAAGTGATTTCATAAACACTTAACATATCGGACGAATTATATTCGGATAATATACAAGTTAACCTATGATTTAATAAATATAAATATTTATTAATAACTTTTATACGTGTATTAGAACGTGTGAAATCGTATACCTTTCCAAGAGCCATCAAGTGAATATAAATACATAAAACATGTGCACCACCATACAAGTGATAACAGTATATATAAACTAGCAGTTTATTGTAGTTTATACATTAAGTCTTTAGCCTAAACTTGTAGACTAAGACTGACCGTATTTACTTAGGTATTTGACGGTGTGATTCATACTTGGATATATTATCATTTTTTAGAGGACTATTTACTAAGGTGAGTTCATAGCCCCATGTTTTTACAATTATTTAAATGATTTACATTGTTGGGGTGAGAACATGCTTTGTTTTACAAATTAAACGCAAGTGTACATTTTATACTATGATTACGTGTTTGCCTAAGTAGCGATAACCCACTGAGCCCTTTTATCATGAACTGTCAATTGCTAGATTGTGAGCGCGAATGTTATAAATAGATCTATTTGGGATTGACATCCCCGTTTGGGTGAGTAGCGCTCACTGTGCCAGGTTGTCGGACAACCAAACGTATACCATATCGGATTGGGATGTTGCGGGTTAGAACATCATTCACGGGCATTTATTGGCAATTTATTGCATTCATACATATCGAGCTTCAGTGTCATGAGCTTAGGAAAACGTAATTACTTTTTATGATGTTTGCATTTGTTGCTTAATCATACACTTGGAAATCTTGCGATCCTACTATTGATTTACATAAACCTATGAATTCACCAACTTTATGTTGACGTTTTAAGCATGTTTTTCTCAGGTCAATAAGGCACGAGGTGCAGTGATACATTGGAAGTCAATAATTGAAGAGTCATATTAAAGATTTGGGGTCTTATTACATTTTGGGGACAATTGTTATAAACCAAAATCTTTATTTATACTGTTGAACAATTTGAAGCCATGAGCTTATGTAAGAAACAAGTATTTTGCTAATCCAATGTATCTTTTTCAAACGACACGTTTAGTGGTCGTTCTCATATCTTGTGCTATTGATCTATGAAGTAATGCCCTCGGATATACATTATATTCCGCTGCTACCCAGATTTGGGGGTGTTACAAGTCCGATGAAAATTAATATTAAGTTAATATGATGGATTGAAATTATGTTTAAAGTATGAAATTTACAAAATAAGTTTTCTGTAGTATAATATATAAAATCTTTAAAAAAATATATATATAGAATAATAAAAAAAGAGATAGGGAAAAGTACGCCTACTTCTGGGAAGTGCACCGCACTTTTGAGCGGTTTTCAAAGATAAGACTTACCAAGCAAGATTCTAAATCAGTATATAAACACGCAAACTAACCTAAACCGTCGGGGTTCTCATAAAAACAAAGAAAACGTTTTCAAGAATCAATTCGTCAATCGTTTAATCATGCCCAGGGTATGTTTATATCATTCCTTAAATTTTTTATTATCAATTTGTTTTAATTTCTTATCATTTAGGGTTCATAATAATTAGATAAGGAAAACTAAAATCCGCGTTTCGTATGAACAATTAACCCATAGAATTATGATATTTAGAAGTTGGTTGACACATGCATGTTTGATATTGATTAATCTAAAAACACTGTTCATATTATGAATTTACATTTAAAAATAAATTGTTTGAAGATCATAAAAATTTTCAACAGCCCATAAAGTACGCCACCGCACTTTGCCCATTCCCCAGGAAGTATGCCGCACTTTAGGGAAGTGCGCCGCACATTTTACACCAGAATGTAACTGAATGTTTTAAAAAATCATCAAAACCATGACCATTGATACCAAATCATTTCTAATGATTTCTGACTTTAGGTATATATAAATAATAATACTACTTATATTAACCAAACCAAATCAAGTGACCCTTGAAATGGTTTAAAGAAAGAAAATCAATGAAATCCGAGTAGTATATGATATTCTTGGGTCGTTCTTCCCAACGAGGAGTGCAATGGAAAGTCGAGAGTCGGTTTGATATTTGATGTTTGAATAACAAAGATTTTGATTGGATTTTCTAATTCTATGGGAAAAATAAGTAAGGCACACTAAAAACTAAAGTTATTAAAGCTAAAACCCTAAAAACAAAGAAAAGCGATAACGGGACCAAATCCCGTTCTTTAAAAAACCAAATTCTACAAATTTAACTCTACGAAAGCAAATTTAATTTTCCTAAGTCCTAAATGATAAAAGAAAATTTAAAAAAAAAGAAATATATTTTTTTGACTTTTATTAATTTATTATGAATTAAAAACTGTTTTTATCTAAATTAAATATTAAAAATACTAAACTATTTATAAAAATTCTGAAAAAATTACAAAAAGTAGCTAGGACAGTGCTAAATCTAAGAAAAATAAAAGGGTTGAAACAGCTTATCCAAATAAGCTGGAAATAAGCCGAAAAGGGCTTATAGCTAAACTGACTAAAAAAAGGTTAAAAGATTAAAGTGTGCAAAGGAAAACAGAAAAGACCCAAGGGCACGTTTGGTAGCAGAGTGTGTGTTAAAATGCTTGGTTGAGGGTGGTGAGGTCCAAGGTTCGAGCCTTGCTCACCTTGGACTTCCCACTTTCCCAAACATTTTTATTTTGCAAAATTTTTTTATGGAAAAGCTTTATACAACTAAAATAAGCAATTTTTATGAAGTGATTTTTTATAAAAACCTATAAATAAGCTAGGAAAAAGCAAAAATAAGCAGGCAGATTTCACTTTTAAACTAAGACTAAATGGCTTAACTGTTTGGCTTCTTTAGACTAAATAAGCTATCATGGAAACAAATAAGCTACCAAGGAACACTTAACCACACCTAATAAGCACTAAGGAAAGAAATTTAACAAACAAAATAAGCTGGAATTCTCAAATAAGCAAATAAGCAGATTGCAATAAAAACAGTTTCAAAGGGCCAACAAGCTACCTTTAAGCCAATTTTTCAAAGCCTTAATGGATCCTTATGGCTTAAAGGCTTATACCACTGAAAAGCTTGTCCAACAAGCTTTCTAAATCAGCAAAGAAAAAGGAGTTTGAAACTCAACTAAGCTATGAAAAATGCTTATGAAAGTGGCTGTTCACACTCAGTATATGCTGAGTATCTTTTTTTTAACTTTCAAAATCACTACTTTTAAGCTTAAAAATAAGCTAACAAATGGATCCTTATGGACTTGGGGGCCTCAAAACAGATTAAAATTACACCTCAAAGAACACATAAAAACTTTCAAAAATCATTTTAAAATTCAGGTTAAGCCAGAAAAAGCAAATGAAAAAGTTGTTTTGGACTTAAAAGACACTTACAAATTTTTGACAGATTTTGACAAAAAACTAAACCAACTAATGCAGACTTACCCTAAACCTATTCTACTGCATTTTGAGACTTGAACATGCATAAAAACAACACACAAAAGCTACTTATGAAAATCTACTCAAATAAGCTTAATGACAAAACAAAAAACCAACAGATTCAAATATTAGTTTCTAAAATTCTTAAAACTAAATTTTAACACTTAAAACCTTTTGAAAACTGAAGTTTATAACTAATTTAGGCTAAACTAAGTTGATTCAAGTGTCAAAACAAATTTTTGACCCACTTTAACCCATAAAACTAGTTAAACCAAACACCCCTTTAAATAATCTTTTTAGCATTTTCAAACTGATTAAGAGTATTTAAGCTAAAGTTTTGCAAAGACCGAATGTTGACAAGGTGAAATAAGCAATCATAAGCAATTTTCAACAACAGATAAGCACTATAATAATCAAACTAAGATAAGCAGTATTAAGTCATAAACTAACATTATTTACTTAACAACTTAACAAATGAAATTTAAACATCAAGAAAGCAACAATCATCAATAATAAGGACAAATAAGCTAAAAATAAACAATAAATAAGCAGTACAATAAGAAAACTGTAGATAAGCTTAAAATTTGAAAATAAGAACTTACAAAAGCCCTTGCTCTAAACAGGGCAAATAGTGCTTATAATAAGCTGAACTACAAGCTCCAGCTTATCAAAGATAAGCTGGTGTTGTCCATAAGCCCATCCAAATTTGGCTTATCATCCATTAAGCTGTGGTATTTTGAGGGGTGAAATTTTTGGTGAATTTTCTTAAACACTTAATAGTTTTTTTTAAGCTTAATAAAAACAGATTGTATAAAAGCTCAAATAAGAGCTTGTAATAGCTTATAAAATTCTCTTAACAATGAAACAGGAAATTAAAAACTTAGGAATTTAAAACTTAAAAACTTCAAATTTCATTAACTTAAGAAACAAATTACACTACTTGAATTTTTTGAAGACAATAAGCTAAATGTTAACTAAATAAGCTGAAAGTAAACTAGATTAAAACTACTTGCCATTGAAGGCTTACAAAGGTCCTATTTATAGCCGAATACATGCTCTATTTGGTCTTCCACTTATGTTTCTTCAGTGAGAGAGAAATAGAGTGTGTTTCTTTTGTGAGTGAGTTCAAGCCTTCATCAAAGCCCTCCATTTTGCTTGTTCCCTAAGTCCATTGATCTGAGCCCTTAATTTTCTCTTCATCCTTGGACGAATGGGGTGATAGGGGATTGCCAAGGTGGCATTAAGCCCATGTGAGGTGGGGTTAGATTGGGATGGTGATGGTTTTGTCGTGGGGTTGCAGGGGCCAGAGGTTGAAGACACAGGAATAGTAATTTGGCGCCAAAAAATGTTTTTTCGTTTGTATTACTGTTTTGGTGATACATGGTATAAGTTGTGGGAAATGGCAACTTTGGTCCCTCAGTGTGATAGCTGTGTTTGCACTGTTAGTCCTTTTGGACTAACAATGTTAGTCCTTAAGGACTAACGATGAAAAAGGGGTAAAGGGTTTATGGGTTAACAGTTGTTAAGTGGGATTGGGCTTAGTATTGGGCTTTTTGTTAAATATAAAAAGGGATTCGGGCCATGAAAATGGATTTGGGCTTTTAAAATTTATAAGTAAACTTTCGGCTTTGACTTTTGACTTTGTTGGGGTTGACTTTTTGGTTGACTTTGACTTCGACTTTTTGACTTTTTCACGCTCTTTCCATTCCGTGCTTGGGTTTGTCGTTTTGGCTTCATTTTTGTCCTTTTCTTAGATATCAGTTACCTGCACAGTACAAATGCAAAACAAACATACTTTTGGCAATTTTATGTCCGATTTTGGTCATTTAAGCTCGTTTTTAAAGGTCAAAAGTATGTGTATTTAGACATATACCAAAATCCTCCATACTAAACTATTGTCGTGTCCTCACGCAATGCTATAAGTGAACACTTAGAAAACCAAGAATCTCAATCCTCCTCGACTAATTACCTCAAAAAGTAGCTAAGTGTTCATCAAGGGAAATTAAAAAATCAATAGCTTTGAAAAGCCTCGTTTTGACCATTTTTTAACTATTTACACTTATTACCACACATATTTTTGTATTTATCCTTTTTCTCATTTTTTTGTACTTTTCTTTTTAAGCAACTAACTAACATGTTTGACTTTCGTTATTTCATAACTTTAAGGGTCATAGAACAAGACACACTTTAATCCTGAAATGCCCAAAAAGGATAAATTCATCGTCCCCGAATTTTCACTCGTCCCAAACCAAGCTTAAAAACGAAATCACCGTTAAATATAAGTTAAGATGCTAACACTACTCATTTTTATAACTTGTGAACTTTTCACTCTCCGACAATTATTATATATTAGGTGAATGTGCTTATTTCGAATTTCAACCATAGATCAAACATTTTGCAAAAATTTTATGCGTCACGTTCCACCAAAAAAGTAATGAGTTTGAAGGCGAGATCATCCCATGTAGCAACTTTCGTCTCGGCACATCCCAACCTTGCGGCTAAGTGACCAGGCTTTTGACACCCCACAGAGACTAGTATCGGGACTCACGGACCTTCGGTTTCAAAACTCTTGGATTTCCCGTATATACATAAAATCACAACTTAAAAACGGAATAGTCTTAATTCAAAAGCATATTTAAATTCAAGAAACAGATATTTTCCCTATATTTATTAAATCACACATATATTACACTTAATATAATTATTCATCCTTTAAATTAAGGAAATCCACGACCTTTTAGAAGGCTGCAACATCGGTTGTGAGCTGGCAAGATGCAGTAAACTTTTATTAGTCTCGGATTATTACTATATGCCTTATTTAGAAGACTGCAACATCGGTTGTGAGCCGGCAAGATGCAGTAAACTTTTATTAGCCCACAATTTTATTATTATTACCTTTTTTAATAGAAGTTTGTTTCATGATATATAGAGAAAAAAAAATTTAGAAAATTTAAGTATAAATTTGAATTAAGACAAAAATGTTATTGACTATATTTCAAAAAAATTGTTGATTTAAGTTTAATTTTCAAAAATAGCACGTATTATTAGTCCGGTTAGGAGCTTATGGGAGAGAAAAGCCACAAACTAAACTTTTGAGCTCTTAAGATTTCCAAATAATCCTTGTTTAGCATACAACTCATACTTAACTCTATCATTTTTCATTTTTCGCGAATTTAAAATCTTTAGTAAAAAGATCCGCGAATGCTTAGTGTAAAAGTTAAGGAACAAGCTAGAGCTCAACACGCTCGATCGAGTCAAAATTTATTCTTATTCTACCCAGCAGGAAAGTCAAAATTATGACAAAACACTTATTTTGGTGGTAAAAACGGGATTACGTGAAAACAACGACTGCAGGCAAAATCAAATCGATAGACCCCCCTCATACTAGAACTGAACATTGTCCTCAATGTTTTAAGAAGGGTCTCTATGTAAATCTAAAGACGTTTATTAATTATGCTCAAAGATAAATGTTAGTCGATAAGATTAGGATATTAGATTCCTATAATGAAGTTGAGGATTTGAAGCTCGAGTGAACGAAGGACAAAACCACAAGCACTAGAGGCTTCAAAATCCGGGAAATCCTGGACATAAAACAAAAACACAAAACGTAGGAAATAGAAGAGGTGAGCCTCCTCACAACACACTTATTCATTACTACTACTATAACTATAAGGATAAGCATGGGTTGCCACCCACGAAGCACATGTTTTAGGTCACTAAGCTTGACCCATCCCCGGATTCATTGGTCCTTGGGGAAGGTTTGGAGATCCGGGACAACCACGGTTGGTATGTCCCCTCTAAAGTAGTGCTTGAGTCTATGATCGTTCACCTTGAAATTTGGCCCGTCAGTTTGACATAACTCGACGGTGCCATAAGGGAAAACTTGGGCAACGGTGAACAGTCCGGTCCAACGGGTTTTAATTTTACCCGAGAAAATCTTTAATCGAGAATTAAAAAGAAGGACTCGGTCACCAACGTTGAAAACGCGGTTCTTGATTTTGGAGTCATGGATCTTCTTTGTCTTCTCTTTGTAAATAAAAGAGTTCTCGTAGGCTTGATCACGAAGTTTATTTAATTCATTGAGTTGAACTTTCCGGTGATCACCCGCGGACTTAAGGTCAAAGTTTTCATGCTTCAAGGCCCAATAGGCTTTGTGCTCGAGCTCGATCGGTAGATAACATGCCTTTCCGTATACAAGCTTGTAAAGAGTACACCCGATGGGTGTTTTGAAAGCAGTACGGAAGGCCCATAGTGCATCATCTAATTTATCAGACCAAGTGGCATGGTTCTCGCCTACGGTCCTTTCCAAGATTCTTTTCAAACCACGGTTGGAGACTTCCACTTGCCCACTAGTTTGTGGATGATACGCGGTAGCAAGGCGGTGAGTGACACCGTACTTAAGAATGACCTTTAGGAATTGGTCATTGCAAAAGTGCGTACCGCGATCACTAATGATAGTGCGGGGAGTTCCAAACCGAGCAAAGAGAGATTTTAAAAATATAACAACAACTCGGGCGTTGTTGGTGGGGAGCGCTTTTGCTACAACCTATTTCGACAAGTAATCGACCGCCACCAGTCTATACTTGTTCCCTCGTGAAGACGGGAACGGCATTTTAGGGCATTTCATCTTTTTGCGAGATTTTCTTATGACGTTGACAACAGTCACCTGATTTGACTAAGTCATGGGTATCACGATAAATTGTGGGCCAATAAAAACCAGAGTCAAACACCTTTTTGGCGGTGTAGTTCGGGCCATGATGTCCCTCGGTGGGTCTATTGTGGCAAGCCTTAAGAATATCAATGGCTTCTTGGTCGTGAACACACCGCCGGATGACTTGATCCGCACAGATTTTAAACAAAAAAGGGTCATCCCAAAAGTAATGCTTCACGTCTTTGAAGAATTTGGTCTATTGTTGGGACGACATCCCTTTAACAACAAAGTTCCCCGCATGGTAATTAGCAAAATCGGCAAACC
>BQNB010042489.1:9137-37043 GCA_026074375.1 Tanacetum coccineum
TGATTTTCTATTTTTCTTGCATTCCTAGTAGTATTTAGGACTTTTTGTGATTTTTCTGGATTTTTCTCATTAATAGTTTATTATTAATCATTTTTCTTAGTTTAAAACTTTAAAAAATCATAAAAAATAATCAAAAATAATAATTTTTTTAGAAAATTTTCTTTTATCATTTAGTTTCTAGGAAAATTAGTTTTGCTTCCGTAGGGTTAAAATTGCAAAATTTCGATTTTTAAAGAACGGGATTCGTTTCCGTTCATGATTTTTGTGTTTTTAAGCTCAATTCAACTCCGTTTTTGTTCTAGTTTTCTTTAAACTTACTTTTTAGTCAATTAGAGTCTATTAAAAGTGAAAAATTCATTTTAGGTTTAATTTTGGAAATTTAGGGTTTTTAAGCATCGTTTAGGGTTTCCGTTTTGCGTTTTTAGTTAAAGTTTAATTTCCCGTTATTAAAGTTAGGATTAATTGTCCTTTAATTTGCTCACTTTTAGGATCTTAGAAAAATCATCTTTGAACCAATTCAAATCATTGTCCAAACAACAAACATGGTCTCAATTTCATAAATCTTCGAGGAATACGACCCGGTAATCACTTACCGGTAAATATACGTATTATTATATATATTTGTGAGATTTTTCCTTACCACTTTTGTCCTCAAAGGTAGTTTGGTAATTTTCTTTACTTATATCATTATACGTGTATAAAACTTTACGCATCAAGTTTTTGGCGCCGCTGCCGGGGATTTGTGATTAAGATTCCTTCATTTGTAGTTTGTTGATCGTAATTTGGAGAACCTTTTGTCTTCGAAAGTTACGCTTTTGAGAAAATCAAAAATAAAAAAAATTAAAAATATAAAAAGTAAAAAAATATTTTTCTTTTCTTTTTAGTATAAGTAGAAGATTAAACACAAAAATACAAAAATATTTTCTCTTCTGGATTTTTCGATCTTTCTCGTTAATTTGTGAATATAAAAATTTACAAAGTTGGTAAAAGAACACCAACAAATAAATAAAAAAATTACAAAGTTGGTAAAAGAACACAACAAATAATACCTTCAACTGAAGGTATTAATCCATCATAAGTTCCTGAACAAAGATTAAAAAATTTACCGTTTGTGTCACTTACGAAAAAGTCGCACCTCTTTTGTAAAATTTATTTTACTTAAGAGAGTTACCCTAAGTTTGTTAATTATTCGGTAAACAAAAATATTTCCTTTTCTCATTTCTTTTATTATTTCATTTGCTTGTTTAGTACATGCGCACTAGAAATTCTAATTTTCCAAATAAATCCAAACAGTAACCATCCGAACAATCAAATAAAGGACGTGCTCCAAACATAGTCGAACCCGAGCTTCGTACTATCGTTGCACCAATGGCTATCGTTTTACCAGAAATTAATGCGGATCATTTTGAGATTAAAACAAATTTGTTACAATTGGTTCAAGCAAACCCGTTTCACGGTTTAGAGAACGAAAATCCTCATGCTCATATCAATAGTTTCAAAAGGATTACCTCGACTCTACGATTTAGGAATGTGCCAAACGATGTGATTAAGCTAATGATGTTTCCTTATTCACTCGAGGGGGCTGCTAAAACTTGGTACGAGAAAGAACCTCCTAATTCAATCTTGACTTGGGAGGATCTCGTTACCAAATTCGTGAATCAATTTTTCCCTCCTTCGAAGACCACTCACTTAAAGAATAAAATCTCTTGTTTTACCCAAAAATTCGATGAGTCTTTTAGTGAAGCGTGGGAACGATTTAAGGAAATGCTTAGAGCTTGTCCCCACCACGGATTTACGGAGTTAACTCAAGTTGATACCTTCTATAACGGTTTAAACGACAACGATCAAGACTCCTTAAATGCCGCGGCAGGTGGAAATCTTTTGAGTAAGACGACTAGAGAGGCCTTGAATATAATTGAGAATAAATCAAAAGTACGTTATTCACGAAACAAACCAAATGCTTCTAGGATGAATACGACTTCTAGGGAAAGTGATAGTAAGACGGATGAGAGAATTGATAAGCTTGCAGATCAACTTTCGACCTTAGTCGAGATTGTTTCTAAGAAAGTTGTCACTCCCGCTCCGGTTAAAGCGGTTGAGGAAACTTGTGTTACTTGTGGTGGTGCCCATTCTTGGTACAATTGTCCGACTACCGATAACAATCAAGCTAGTGTTTGTGCGACCACGGGTACTTACAATCAAGTTAACCCTCCGAACCGTGTTAGTAATCAAATGGCACCACCAGGTTTTGCTCCGGTGCAAAACAATGGTCAAAATAGGTTTAATCAAAATCAAGGTCAAGGGAATAATTTTAATCGGGGAAATAATTTTCATGGAAATCAAGGTTTTCAAGCTCAAAATAATCATGCTCCGAATTTTCAAAACCAAGGATTTCAAAACCAACCTTTTCAAGTGCCTAATAATCAAGTTCAACAAGAGATTTCAAATGATTTTTCGAGTTACAAGAGAAATAACGATCAAATGTTAAGAAACATGCAAAACCAAATCAGCTCGTTGAAAGGAGACCTTAAGAATGAAATTCAAAAAACAATAAAATCTCAACAAGCCGTCATGATGAATCAACAAACTACTTTTCAAAATAATTTGCAAAACATGATATGTGGATTGTTTCAAAACCAAGCCTCAACTTCGGGTACTCTTCCGAGTAATACCATTCCAAACCCAAAGGGTGAGATGAAAGCAATCACTACTCGAAGTGGTGTTGCTTACGAGGGACCCTCGATTCCTACTAATCCTTCTCCTAAAAAGGTAGTGGAACGAGAAACCGAGGAGACAACGGATAAGGAGCAATCTAATTTCCAAGGAAGTACCGCTCAAATCCCACCTCCGGTTACCCCCATTCCAATTTCGGAACCAGATGTTCCAAAGACTTTGCCTAAAACCACTCCCATTCCGGAACCCGATGTTCCGAAGAGTTTACCTAAGCCACATATTCCATATCCTTCTCGACTAAATCAAGAAAAGTCCCGTGACAAAGCTTCGAATCAAAAAGAGAAGATTTTTCAAATGTTTCAAGATTTGTGTTTTGACATAAGTTTCGCGGATGCTTTACTTTTGATGCCAAGATTTGCTCCTACGATTAAGAGTTTGCTCATGAATAAGGAAAAGTTCCTTTAGTTTCGCGGATGCTTTACTTTTGATGCCAACATTTGCTCCTACGATTAAGAGTTTGCTCATGAATAAGGAAATGTTGCTTGAGTTAGCTAAGATACCCTTAAACGAGAATTGCTCGGCAATGCTCCTCAAAAAGCTTCCCGAAAAGCTTGGAGATCCTGGCAAGTTTCTTATTCCATGTAATTTCCCGAGAATGGATGTATGTCATGCCTTGGCCGATCTTGGCGCGAGCATAAATATTATGCCCCTTTCTATTTGGAAAAAGCTTTCTTTACCTG
Source organism: Tanacetum coccineum (assembly GCA_026074375.1). NCBI lineage: Eukaryota > Viridiplantae > Streptophyta > Magnoliopsida > Asterales > Asteraceae > Tanacetum > Tanacetum coccineum. Next base: position 12,551 of record BQNB010042489.1, read on the forward strand.
ATCTTACACCAACTCGGATGACTTTAGAGTTAGCAGACCGCTTAATTACTTATCCTAAAGGACTCGCCGGAGATGTTTTTTTGTCAAAGTTGGGAAATTTCATTTTCCTACAGACTTTGTTGTTCTCGATTTCGAAGCCGATCCTCGAGTACCTCTCATACTTGGGAGATCCTTTTTGAGGACCGGTCGTGCTTTAATTGATGTTTACGGAGAAGAAAAAACCCTTCGGGTTGATAACGAAGCCGTCACTTTTAATCTAGATTAAACTACGAGATATTCCTCTACAAATAATAAGTCGGTAAACCGGATTGACATCATTGATACAGTTTGTAAGGAGTATGCTCCGGAATTGGTAGGATTTTCAAATTCTTCGGGTGGCAATCCCACCCCGACGTCTGAGCCGTTTACTTCCGAATTCATTTTGGAAGAAATTGAAGCTTATCTTAAGGACGATTCGATTTCACTGGAAATTGATTACGCCGATTGCGATCCGGAGGAAGATATTTGTTTGATCAAAAAATTGTTAAATAACGACCCGTTTCAACTTCCTCCGATGGACCTTAAACAAAGTGAAGTGACCGAGGCGAAATCTTCAATTGAAGAGCCTCCAGAATTAGAGTTAAAAGATTTACCGTCCCACTTGGAATATGCTTACTTAGAAGAAAATGACAAGTTACCAGTAATTATTGCAAAAGGTTTAAAAGATGATGAAAAAGAAGCTCTCTTAAAAGTGCTCAAATCTCATAAACGGGCCATTGCTTGGAAAATCACCGACATCAAGGGTATCGACCCTCGTTTTTGTACACACAAAATCTTGATGGAGGATGATTACAAACCCACGGTTCAAAGTCAAAGACGGGTTAACCCAAAAATTCACGAGGTAATCAAAAAGGAGGTCCTAAAACTTCTTGATGCCGGTATGATTTACCCGATCTCCGACAGCCCATGGGTTAGTCCAGTGCATTGTGTTCTGGTATGTGCTTAATTACACATACCTTTTACCTTTAAAAACGAGCTAAAATAACTAAAAACGGACTTAAAATGCCAATTTTGTATTCGACTATAGGATAGTTGAATGAAGCAACACGAAAAGAACATCTTTCCATTTGCCGTTTATGGATCAGATGATAGAAAGATTAGCCGGGAATGAGTTTTATTGTTTTCTAGATGGGATTTTAGGGTATTTCCAAAATACCAATAGATCCCCAAGATAGGAGAAAACTACTTTACTGCCATATGGAACTTATCGCGTACGTCGATGCCATTTGGCTTGTGTATTGCTCTCGGTACTTTTCAACGGTGTATGATGGCCATATTCCATGATATGATCAAAAAGACTATGGAAGTGTTTATGGATATTTCTCGGTTTTTGGGGATAGTTTTGATTCATGCCTCTCCAATTTAGAAAAGATGTTAAAACGTGTGAGACACGGAAATTTTGATCTTAATTGGGTGAAGTGGTCTCTTTATGTGTAGAGAAGGAATTGTGTTAGGGCATAAAATTTCAAAGTCGGGAATTGAGGTTGATCGTGCTAAATGATGCTATGCTAAGCTCCCCTTACCCGACTTCGTAAAGGTGATTGGAGTTTCTCCCCCCTCCCCCCCCCCCGTAGGTCATGAGGTTTTTTTACCGACGTTTTATCCACGACTTTTCTAAAAATAGCTAGACCAATGCTCACATTCTTGAGAAGGAACACCATTTGTGTTTTCTAATTATTGTATTGATGCTTTTCAGACTCTTAAAAAGAAGCTTACGAAAGCTCCGATCTTAGTTGTCCCGGATTGGAACCTACCTTTCGAACTCATGTGTGATGCAAGTGATTTCGCGATTGGTGCGGTTTTAGGACAACGAAGATCGAAGCACTTTTAGCCTATACATTATGCTAGCAAGACAATGAACATAAGCTCAATTCTTACATACCCGGAAAAAGGAATGCTTGGTTGTGTAGCTTTGAAAGTTCGGCCATATCTTTTTTACTCTTAAAAGCATTAGTGTATACGATCACTCGGCTTTAAAAGTACCTTATGAACAAATCAAGAGTAAGCCGAGGTTGCTCCGTGGGGTCTTCTACTACAAAGGAATTTAATATCCACCATCCGTGATAACAAAAAGGAAAGTACAGAACTTGCTGCGGATATTTATCTAGACTTGAGAATCCTCATAAGGATGTGTTAGAAAACAATGACATAAATGAACATTTTTCTTTAGAGACTCTTGGAGTTATATCTAGTGGAAGTACCCCATGGTTTGCGGACCATGCAAATTACCATGCAGGGAATTTTATAATCAAAGGAATGACAACTCAACAAAAGAAAGAACTTTTTCAAGGTCGTTAAACATTATTTTTCATGGGAAGATCCCTATCTTTTTCATATTTGTGCAATCAATCATTCTGAGGTGTGTGCATGGGCAGAAGCTTTGAAATCCAAAGGCTTGTCATAAAGGACCCATTCGGGGGCTGAAAAGTGTAGGAATAACATATCCACATTTATACCTAAATAACCATTAAAACACAAAACAGACCAAAAAATGGCAAAAATATGCTTTGTATTTGTTTTTGTGTGTGCCAGGTACGGATATATCAATACTCTCAAGAAAACGTCAAAAACGGGCAAGCAGGACACGAGAATCAGAGAGTTCATGGAACGCCAGAAAAGTCAAGCCCAGTCAAAATTCAGCAAGAAAAGTCAAAGTCAGTCAAAGATGGTCTTACTAAGTTCACACAAAATGAAAAATCCTCAAAATGTTTCACTTTGGTCCCTCAACTCTCACAAAAGTACAAAAATGTCCCCTCCTCCTTATTGGTCCCAAGAAAGCTTAATGGGCTCTAAATACTAGGCAACCTATCGGATTCCTAAATGCCCAATAACCCAAAACCCTAGCCCATTCATCTTTTTATAAATTACAAGGGCTAAACTTGCAATTTTCGAAAGTTATTTATAACTAGAAATAGAGGAAACAAAGTCAAGGGCCAATTATGTCAATAGGGCAAAGTTCAAACTGAATTAACCCGTTTTTAGTTATAAAAAACGCGCGAATCCCATTTACTATTCACCCATCGTCCCCAACATTAACCATGGGTAAAACAAGGGGCAAATCCAAATTAAGGGGTGATTAAGTCAATTCAAGGGCTCGTTTACAAGATAGCAGGGAGAGTTTAGTCAAATCAAGTGATCTCATTAAACAATCAAGAGGCGTGGCTATGAGAAAGCATAATGGAATGAAGATTTTGCATTTGTTTCACTCAGCAAACTAACACAAACGTCACATCATGGAATGCCAGCTTGGCAATCCATGTGAATCCCAAGGTTGATCAAACGACTACAAATCATTCTCAAATGATTGGATAAATGGAAGGTGTGATTTAAAGGAGCGGGGGAATGGCTCAAGAGGCTAGAAAGATCCAAGGCAGGCTATAAATAGGCTTTCACTTCTCACACACACATACTATCTAGGTTTTTGGTAATTTTAGTCTAGCTTAATTTTGTAATTTTCTTAAATGTAATTCTTCTTAAAATTATTGTGTAAATCTCTATTTTTAAGCTAATGTAATCAGTTAACTTTATTATGAAATATAGGTAAATCCTTTATAAGCTCTCCTAAATACCTTAAAACTTAATGGATTATGAGCTTATGGAAGGGGGATCTAAAATGGAAGGATCCCCAAGGACTATTACCCTAGCTTATTAATAAGCTAGGGAGCTTGTAGCTGCCTTAAATGGTCCTTTTGTTTAGCTAAAGGTTCAAGTAAGTTTCTCTTTTTCTTTTTCTCTAATTTCAGTTTAAACTGCTTAGTTATAGCTTATATGCTTATTTTTACTTATTTGCTTATTCTCTTTGCTTATTAGTACTTATTTGTGTTTAGTTTAGCTTAATAATCTTAGATGTTATTCTGTTTTTGCTTTTGATAGTTTAGATCTTTGTTTTTCATATATTTGTCATTAAACCCTTAAAAAAACCAAAAATAGTAGAAATTAGTTTGAATCTTAGATTAATGCTTAATTAGTTGTTAATGCATGTTAGTTGGGGTTGTAATAAGCTAAAAATAATCTGGTAGATAATGCTTGTTAATTAGATTAGCAATTTAAGTTCAATGTCATTCCTGTCAAAGTAGTAAAGGGGTGTTTGGCATAAGCAAGTTTGACCATCTAAAGTCAAAAGTTTTGTGCAAAATCTTTTGAGACAGCTTTGAATTTAGTTAAAAACATTAGGAATGAGTTTTCATAAAATAGATTTAGAAATTTAGAAAGTTTGAGCTTATATTAAGTGTGCCAGCACCAGGGGAATTGTTCTTTGAATTTCACTTGTGTAAACTTTGATATAAGCCCACCAAGGCTTAGATCTTGCTTGCATTTTGTTTGTACACTCTATTTGAGTGTGTCTAAGTGCATGTTTACCCTTAGGTAACCTGCACTAATTGAGTTGCACTTGTGCAAAGTGCACCAGTACTAACTTAAAGTGAGCACTGTCACTTTTAGCCTAGTTCTTTAGTTAAGTATAAGTAGGTCTTAGATTCTTAATTCCAAGTAGGCTTAAGTCTAGGTATAACTTAATATAGATTAGGTCTTAAATTTCACTTTCTAGCTTATTAGCTTAGTTTAATTTGCTGTCAAAATTCACCAAAAAGCCAAAAGCACCAAAAATAATAGGTAAATTAGTAGTTTCTTAAAATTGTTAAATTTAGCTTATGTTACTTGTTTTAATTGCTTAAATAGTCAGTTTATAAGTAGTTCTTTAAGACCTTTTTAGCTTATAGTCTATTCACCTTCTTTGTGCTTTTTAGCTTAATAAGATTTAGTGCTTATTTTCTAGATTTCTGAGTTTGCTTGTTTCCTCATCATTCTCAGTAGCTTAAAAGTACTTTAAGCTCTATTTTCCTTTCATTTTCAGATTAAGCAACTCTTAAGCTTTCTAAAACACTTTCCCTTTTTAAATTAAAGCTTAAATTGAGCTTTTTATAGCTACTTAAGTGAGAATAAGCCCAAAACCCCACTCACTGTTAACAGCTTATTAATAAGCTGTTTTTGAGCTTATTACTTAGTTTTAGCTTATGTTCCTTTTATTAAAGTAGCTTATTTTAGTGTCCTCTTTAATTTCCAAGTGTTAGATTTTCATAAAAGTCAAAAAAATAAAAAAAAAGCAAAAAGGGGTTGCCCACACTCGAACCCACGACCTCCCACACACAACACATATGCCTTAACCAGTTTGCTTCAATAGCTCATCCATTCATATCTCTCACAATTAAATACTAGTACACGTTTTCATTTTCCTTTTTATAAAAAAAGCCGTAGCCTAATAAGCTCATTTGAGGGCTTATTCATTAAGCAATTTGGTTTTTCTTATTTTTCTTATATTCCTGCTAGTGTTTAAGATTTTCCCTGAATTTTTAGATTTTTCCAACTTAAATTTTATTTTTTATCAATTTTCGAAAGTTAAAATCTTAAAAAATACATAAAAAATAGAAAAAAGTTTCAGAAAAATACAAAAAAATAGTTTTTAGTTTTATTAAAAAATAGCTTTAGGTTTACATCCAGTAAAATCATTTTTACACTTTTATATCTTAAATTTCAATTTTGAGCTTTTATTTTAAATATAAAAAATAGGATTTTAATAATAAAAATAGTTAAAAATAGTTTTCTTTGCTTTTATAATATTTTAGACTTTTCTAAGATTAAAAATCATTTTTCCAAATTTTTAGTACTTAGTTTGCTATTTTTTTAAGATTTAATTAGATTAAATTAGTTTTTAATTCATAATAAATTCAAAAATAATCAAAAAAAATGTTTTTCTTTTTCCTAAAATTTTCTTTTGTCCTATCTTAGGTTTAGAATTTTAGTTTACATTTTTAGGGGTTAAAATTAGTTTACTTGCTTATTTGTCGCGTTATATTTGTTTCCCGTTAATCGCTTTAAATGTTTAATTGCTTTTAATTGATTTTTAATTGTTGCTTTTTATTTAGTAATCTTAGCTTATCAAATCATCTATTTTCTTATTCAAATCATAATCCGGACTTAAACAAGGATTCAATTTCTCTAGTCGTTGGGGAAACGACCCGGGTGATCATATTTGCCTGGTTAAATATACGTATTTTATATTATATTATATATATTTTTGGGAGTGAATTTTCCTTAGGGAATTTTCTTAATTGCTCTTTGAAGTAATATATTATATATATATATATTAGGTGTATAAAAGTGTACACCAAGTTTTTGGCGCCGTTGCCGGGGACTAGTGTTTAAGATTCCTTCGTTTTGTGTTTGTTGATTTGGTTTGAAGATCATTTCATCCTTGAAAGTTTCATTCTTGTTTTATAATTCAAAAATCCAAAAAAAAAATCATAAAATATAAAAAGTAAAAAATATTTTCTTTTTCTTTTTAGTATAAGTAAAAGATAAAAAAATAGAAAAATAAAAAATATAAAAAAATCTTATGAATTTGTAAAGCGTCAAAATATTGAGTCGAACAATGGAAGTTCGTTCATAATTATATTAGGTCTCGGTTACTAAATTAATATACGTTGTAATAGGCTAGACGGGTAAACGGGCTCTTATTTGTAATCTAATCGGTCACGTGTATCGGGCGAAAGCCCAAGTAAAACCGAGCCCGACCCGTAGAATTACTAAAGTATGCAAGGCCTTTTAGTCTTCACTATAAATACACTCTCCAAGAGGCTAGGACGAGGGTGTTGGGGCATTTGTATACTTGATATTTGCCAAGTAATATTTCCATTCTATCTCTAGTTTTCTCTACCTTTCTCTCTCTTATAATTCTTCCTAGTTCTTCCTTATTTTCTTGTTAAAGGTTTAATTGAAGTGAAGATGATCAAGGGTTACCGACACATTTGGTAATCATGAGCGCGGGTGTTTATGTTGTTTGATTTGTGGATTAAACATCAAACTTTCGTTGTTATTTTTTTTTTTTGGTTAATAATTCGAACTAGAAAAAAAACAAGAAAAAACCATGGTTTGATTTATATTTTCGTGGTTAAGTTGTTAAATCTTTGTACTTTCGTGGCTAGAACAAGTTCTTACATCTATCTTTGTAGTTCTATAGCTTATGTTGTGGGAACATTAAAGGGTAAAATCGAGCTAGTTTGAAGTTTTTCGCTCATTGCGTTTTGACTAAGTTCTTGGTTGCGTTTTGAGAATAGAGACAAAAAGTACTGTACTTGAAAGTGACATTTGTACTTGTTGCGTTTTGACCAAGTTCATTGCGTTTTGATCAAAAACATTGCGTTTTGACTCGTTGCGTTTTGATCAAGTTCATTGCGTTTTGACTCGTTGCGTTTTGATCAAGGTTCATGGCGTTCTTGAATCCGTTGCGTTTTGACTCAGTTTTGCGTTTTGATCATGTTCATTGTCGTTTTGACTCAGTTGCGTTTTGATTCAAGGTATTTGACGTTTTGACTCGTTGCGTTTTGATCAAGTTTATTGCGTTTTTGCTCGGTGCGTTTTGGTCTAAGGTTGCGTTTTGAAGACCATCTATTGCTGTTTTGATCTAAACGTTTCTATTATCCCAAAAATTTTTATACGTTTGCGTTTTGATTAAAGAAAATAGTGACTGCGTCATCTGATCAAAGATAGTTTGGTTTTGACTAATGTCATTGCGTTTTGTCCATGAAAACCCATGTTTTGAAACCCTAAATTCCCGGAAAAAAATTTCGACCTTACCCATGTTTTGTCCATTGATCCGCGAATCAGGTGGTATTTGACCGAATTTGGGAATATATATTAATCACCGTTTAAATCAAAACATCACATCAAGACAAACAAACTTCATGGACTAAATACGAGGACTTTTGGACTTTAATTCGGACTACAAGGACAATTAATCAACAAACTTTAACAACAACAATTCACCTTTCACGGTTTTCTCTCGATTTTGTAAAATCCCGCGAAAGAACCCAATTTCTCGGTTTAATAAAATTAATCTTTGACTTGTAAAATATGTGGAAATTAATTCTTGTTAATTAAAGCACATTTCCAATCAACACTTCATAACCTTATGATCCTTCAATCATTTTTAACTTCATAATTCGTCAATCATTCTCATGACAACTCTTATTGTAACTTCCACAACGGTCAGGTAAAGTAATGCATTAACAACTTAATGGCTAGAAGGTTCAAGGATCGTCCCCAATGCTTGCATCTGGATCGATAGGCACATTGGCGGTCAGGTTCTTAGATACATTGATACAAGACCAAATGGTGATGCCTTACGGAAGTGCATTCTTAAAGGGGCACCTTTCACACCAAACGATAAGTCATAACTACAGTGTTCCTTGCAACAGAGGGATTCTCCAGTAGTTCCTGAACATAAACAGTCGAGAATGTTAACGAATATGGGACTTCTGAGAAAGAGCTCATTTTGAATAAGAAGATAGAAGCGATTCATTTGTTTTTGACTGGAAGAGGTAGATGAAATAAATACTCAACTGTTGATGCATTGTAGACAGCTCGAAGAAATGTGGGAACGCCATCAAAAGGCTTCAACAAGGTGATCACTCAATATTCAGATTCAAGACAAAACTTATTTTGGGAGTTATTGGTCAATTCACCTTCAAGATGGAGAAAACAATTTGAGTTTATCTACATAGTTCTACAAATATGATGATGAAATGGATCAGAAACACTGGGCAGTTGCAACGATGCAAGTCAATTGTTCAATTTCTTTAACAACTTCAACCAGAATGGTCAAGATTTAAAACTGGTCTCAATTGTGAAGCGCACAAAACAAAAATGGATGAAGTTTCATACCATAATGCTCTTTGACATTCTGAACAATACCAAAAGGAAGTTATATTGAACTCCGTGCTGAAAGAATGGCCAAGGAATGCTAAACATTGCACTTGTTGCTATACACAAACACTTCAAGTCCTTATTATCAAACATCAAACACCTCACAATTTCGACTTATGCCCAACATAAGCTTCAATTCCATCCAGATCTCATGCAACTACAAGATACAAAGGCAAAGGAGATAGGCAACCCAATCACACCCTCCTCTGAGTCACGCTTCTAAAAGAAGTACAGTAATCCTGAAACAAGATCAGAAAGGATAATGTCATGCAGAAAAATTGGCTCTCATTGCCAAATAGTACTTCAAGAGACTCTACAAACTTATCAACAAACTATCATCATAACTTCCTCTAACACCAGAAACAGATTGTGGAGTACTCCAAGGTACAGGATGTTGATCCCAATCAGACTGGACAGTTTGGGAAATCAAAAGGGCAAAGTGAATGTTGTTCGGGGCTAGGGAAACTTAGGTGGTCCGTTAGTGCAACAGTCTGGTGATACAGTGTTATAAACTGCAAGGAATTTGGTCATTATGCTAAGGAATGCAGAAAGCTAAATTGGGTTAAAAACTCCAAGGTATATCAAGGAAAAAGATGGTGCTGTGTAAAACAAGCTGAGAAAGGTGTTCAATTCAAGACAAAGCAATATGACTGCGCTAGCAGACACGGATGAAGAGATTGTTCGTATACAAGAGTTGGAACACATTACAGCTACATGGCAAAGGATCAGGGGTTCCTAATGCAGAATCAGGAACTGATTCTGACACCATTGGAACAGGTACATTTCGATACTGATGGTAATGTGTTTTCAATGACATACTTTATTTTGACCAATTGAATCCATTAGTAACACATGTGCAGTGGAAATAGATGATAGTAATGTCACTCCTGACTCACCAGATATGTGTGATAATGATATTCAGGATGACCAAAATGATGTAGAATGTGATGATGAGCGTGTTGCACTTGCTAATTTAATTGCTAATTTAAAGCTTGATGTCGATGAAAATAAAAAGATTCAAAAGCAATTAAAGAAAGCAAATGCAACATTGACTCAAGAGTTAAATGGAGTGGGCAAAAATAACAAAATTTATTCTAGCGGAAAACTAGTAGAACTCTTAGGAGGATCTAATAGTATTAGGGTAGTGATTAGTTGCATTCAAAATAAACAGACTGAGTTTGAGAGGTACAAGGCCTTTAATGATCGTACAGTTGACTATGACAAACTAAAACATAAGTTAATTGAAGCTTAGATAATAGTCAAAAAGAAAATGACATAAAAAGAAGGTTTTAGATAGTCGGAAAGCATACGAAATTTCTATTGTCAAAGGGAAACATGATGAGTTAGTCAAAAGGAGTATTTTAAATCCAAGTAACATTCGAAGGTTCTTGTCAAGAGGCATTGAAAACAAAGGTATAATTACGGATTTAAAGCTTAAGGAAGAAAAAGATATTGACAAAATGATTCTTCAATGGAAAAACGATTAGTTTTTGATTGAAATTGATAAAACGGGTCAATCCAATCCAAAACCCATTTCATATTTAGCACCCAAATGCCCTACATTTAATGGGAGACCTACCTTTGACAATCCAAGGTACCTCAAAAAAAGGATCAGAATGAGATACCATGTTTGTTATCGATCCAAATGACCATAATGATACTGCAACAGGACCTCGTACCCGATCGGGACAGAGACTAAAGAGACTCTAACTCTTGAGAACGAGAGTCGATCAAAATTGAATAAAGACTTAGTGAAGCCTTTTGACTACACAAAGTTAAATAGTCTTTATGATATTTTCAAACCCTCCCAACCAGCATTATGAAATTCAGTTCGCAAGGCAATATGAAATAAGAAAAAGAAAATGTTGAGAAATCATATTGTGAACACAAAGCCAAAATATTTTCAAAAACATAGATTCTTACCAGTTGTCTAAATCAATAAGCAAAGTCGACAAGCATTATAATGTCTTCATGACAAATAGATTTTATCATTGAAAGAAATTGTCAATCAAGCTATGGGTACTAAACATTCAAACGATCTTCTTTTCTTCGTAAAACCAACTGCGCAATGATATGGAAATACTAGTTAAGACCCCCCAAATGTTTGATGCCCCTTGCCTTAAGACTCAGAAGTTAGGTCGCATTTGCCCCATTATACATGACTTAAGCAAGAAATGCATGCAGATTTAAAGTTCGTTGATCTCTTGTAGTTGAACTTGATGAACTTGTATCTGATTAAGGCAAAATTTCTCCCAACATGTATGGATATGTTTTGCAAGAAATGTGTGTCTTAAGATGTTCATGTGTTCTTATTTGCAATCTTCATTGATTTAGACGAGATCACTGAATTTCAATGCTTATGTCTTCATAAAGCAGGGTATGAGACTGTCTTGCACAAAAAGCTCTTCTGAACAAACTGATTTGTAAGTAAATCAGATTTACACATAAGCTTTTTCAGGTTTTGCTAAATTAGAAAAAACACTCCATTTCTCTTTAAATCGCGTTACAAGAATATCTAAGAGAAAAAAAAAACTAAAACTTGAAAATTGACCAGTTTGCAAAGACAAAGGCGTCAATGTATTTCGAAAGGAACATGAACAATATTTTGTAATACAAGATGTGAAAGTCAACTGGAAGAAAGATCATTGCAATATGTGGTTAAAGAAAAATCATTGAAAATGCAAAAGGAAATCTTAGTGGAACACTAAGTTTTGATAAACCATTGTTGTTCGACAACAATGCTCCAAAAGGATTCCAACAAACCATCAACGTTTTAGGAAATCCGGATCCTTTGTCAGACTCTCTTGAGTGAGAAAATGTTTTGCAAAGAAAAATTCGGTTTTTAAAAAAACTAATGAGTCAGGGGTTTATCAAAACAGCCACTCCTACAGAATTTGCTCATAACCAGCAAAGCAATGTATGAAACGCAATGTGATTAACCAGGCATGTATCGAATTGAAAGCAGTACCACACAAAAAAATAGAGCACCAAAAGTTGAATTCAGACTTCTAAGGAATACTAATCCTCGCGTATCTACATCTACAGGAGTAATACAAAAAAACTAATGTTTGCAGACCACAGCCATAGGAGCAATCAATGAAAGAATTAGGTGAGTGCAAACACGAGTCATGTGAAGTTTAAGAAGACTGGAAGTAGAAGAACACCCTATAGGATTTCTAGTATTTCTAATCTAAACAAAGTATATTACTGCGTGTATATAGTTTAAATTAACAGAACTTCGAATGTCTTATGCTGTTTGTAATCCTTGTGGAAAATGTGTGTTTAAATTCGAATCAGATGCTTGTGTTCTAAGTTTTTGAAGGACGTGAATTCTTAGAACTATGAGCTAATGTTGTGCCTATCTCGTTACTAGAAACCCAAAAGTCAATGCGAAACAAATCTGTTGCAAACACCCCATAAGGAAAACATTTGCATCAGAATCCACAATCCACAAATTCAAAGAGTTACTATAGTATGTTGTATAAGAGGACTAAATAGGCATGGAAATGGAGGATAACACAACAATGCCATCAGGCAGATAATCGGGTTCATAGACGAAAAAGGAAATGTACCTTAAATGTTAGGAACGGAAAGTGTGACTAAGAAAGTCAGTTTTTCCATAGATATGTATCTAAGATAATAATGTCTTACAACTCACACAACAACTTTAGGATCAATGTGTCATGTATTTACGTCGTCTCTAACTTCTCTTGCAGATTGTCAACTCATCCGGTTCATGTTGACTCATCGGATGCAAAGCACATGCGGGCAATCTATCTCTGCTGTGCATTTTTTGTGGAAAAAATACTTTGTGTTTCCGTTTGTTTTGCAATGATCAATTTGCTCAATCTGGTCATGGAGAATTGGTTCAAGGAAATATCACGATCAAAAGGGTTTATTACGTCGAAGGTCTCAATCATAATCTCTTCTCGGTTGGTCAATTCTATGATGCGGATTTGGAGGTTGCATTTCGGAAAATTACAATGTTTTCTTAGGCTGATCTTCAGGGGAGTAACGATATTACTAACACGGTAAATCGTGGAAATAATATCTATACAATCTTCTCTTCACGAAAAATTCATCAACTCCACTCTGTCTCATGGCTAAAGCATCACACAACTCAAGAATGGTATGGCATCGAAGGACTTTCTAATATAAACTTCGACTTTCATCAACTTGCTTTCGAAGTAAGAGGTTGTGATTGTCTACCAAAATTGAAGTTATGATCAAGGATAACTATGTTCTCTTGTGAAGTGAGTAAAGAAATCAAAATTCATTCAAGTCTAAGACTGTTCCAAGTTCGAAAGGACGGTTAAATTGCTTCATATGGACGACTATGTGGTCCAATGCGGGTTGAATGCATAAATGGGAAAGAATTTATTTGTAAATGTCGATGACTTAATCCTGATACACTTCGGGACTCTCTTTCTTGTTCTTAAGGATGAAACACCAGAAGTTTTAAAAGACTTTCTCCGATGTTCAAAGAAATCTTCACGGACATCAGTATAATTTCTCGGTATCGCACTGATGAGGACAGAGATTCTTAAACAAGACACTCCATTGCCATTCTTTAAAGAAGAAGAAATGAGCATCAAACTTCTACTCCTCGAAACACCTTGAAACAGTACGGGTGTTTTGTCGATTGACAAATACCGACACTCTGGTTGAGTGATTGATAACGATGCTTTCGGCTTCTAAAACTTCCTTTATTCTTTGAGGCTCTTGAAAGCAATTGCTAAACCGCCATGCTATACTCAAAACAGATCAATCATCATCACAATCATGAGAAAAACTGGCATTATCACATCTTTATGACAGAAAATCCATCATCAAAATCTTCACATCTTTGGTTGCATTTGTTACCTAACAGTGATGGTGGAGAGCATCTTTGGATAAGATGATAGACAATAAGGGTAAGATGAAAGAAAAAGGGGATCCGTGCATTTTGGTAGGATACTCCACTCAGTCAAAGGGATATCGTGTCTATAACAAGAGAACAAGGTTGATAGTTGAATCCATCCATCTCAGATTTGATGAGATCAAAGAGATGTCTGAGACGTCTGTTGCTAATGACACTTCAGGCCTTGTTCCCCAACGACAAAAGGCGTCAGATTATGACAACCCTGACCCCGCACCAGAACTACAAAATGTTTCTCCTTCAGCAGATACAACAGTTCCATCACAACAGGAGTTGGATCTTCTTTTCGGTCCTTTGTACGATGAATTTTTCAATGATGGTACTTCTCGTGTCAACAAGTCTTCTTCTCCCACCGATAATTCTGCTCCACAAGACACACACCCTTCAACGAATATTCACCCTACATCAGAACCATCAACTCCTACAAATGTTCATGCTGAGGAAAACAACGATAATCAAGCAGAATTTACCAATCCTTTCTGTACACCGGTACAAGAAATTGCTGAGTCTTCCTCACGCAATATTGGTACTTCAAATATGCATACCTTCAATCAACCTCAAGATTCCGAATACCGATGGACAAAAGATCACCCGTTAACTCAAGTTCGTGGCAATCCATCCAAGCCAGTGCAAACAAGACGACAACTTGCAACCGATCCTGAAATGTGTATGTTCGCACTCACCGTGAGCACTGCTGAACCGAAAAACATTAAGGAGGCAATGGCTGATTCTGCATGGATAGAAGCAATGCAGGAAGAACTTCATCAGTTTGACAGACTACAAGTCTGGGAACTCGTTGACAAACCTTTTGGCAAGAACGTAATCAAGCTAAAGTGGTTATGGAAAAACAAAAAGGATGAAGACCAAACTGTAATTCGCAACAAAGCACGACTTGTAGCAAAGGGTTATGCTCAGGAAGAGGGTATTGAAGGAGGAGGTTTATGTTGCATAACCAGACGGATTCGTTGATCCTGATCATCCAGACAAAGTTTATCGTCTAAGGAAAGCTCTATATGGATTAAAACAAGCTCCGAGAGCCTGGTATGATGAACTCTCAAAATTCCTGATTTCCAAAGGTTTTACTAAAGGTATCATTGACCCGACCCTATTCACGATAAAATACGGGGAGGACATTCTACTGGTGCAAATTTACGTTGATGACATTATTTTTGGTTCCACAAACCCTAAATTTTCAAAATGTTTTGAAAAATTAATGCACGGTAGATTTGAGATGTCCTTAATGGGGTAAATGAAATTCTTTTAGGACTTCAGATCCACCAAGTACCGCACAAGGTATTTTTATCAATCAGGCAAATATACTTATAGAGATTCACTGAAAAAAAACCTGGTATGGAAAAAGACAAAAGGCAAATGGTCACCAATGACTTACAAAAACTAAATTAGATGCAGACTTGATGGTGAAGACCCGTAGACCAAACTGACATCGTAGCAAAATCCGGGTCACCTCACGTAATCTGACATCTAGTAGAACCAGACATAGTGCTAGCTGTATGTTTTATAGTGCAAGAATATCAAGCAAGACCGACTGAAAAACACTCAAAGAGGTTAAAGATCTCTCGATACTTAAGAGGTACATTCACAAAGATGGGACTCTGGTATCCGAAGGTTCTGGCTTTGATCTTAACAGCGTTTTTCAGATGTCCGATCACATGCCGCATACCTATACTACGCAAAAGCACTCTGGAGGTAATACAGTTCCTAGGCGATAAGCTAGTCAGCTGGATGTCAAAGAAGCAGGATTGTACTGCAATGTCATCAGCAAGAGGCTGAGTACGTGGCGTATCTGTAAGAATTGTGCTCAAGTAATGTGGATGCGGATACAGCTATCAAGGAATATGGCTTCAACTACAACAACTACCGTTGTATTGCATTCTCAGTCAGCCATAGCAATCTCATGCAAACCCCGTCAGCACTCCCTACCAAGCATATCCTACTCGGTATCACTTCATAAAAGGACAGGTTGAAACGGTATATATTGAACTGTACTTGTCAAACTAGCATACAATTGGCTGACAAGTTTACTAAAGCCCTTCCTCCTAAGAAAGGGTTTCAGTATCTCGTCAGACGAATGGTAATGAATGTTTGACTCCCAGCAGAACGGAGGTTCTGACAAAAGAATCTGTCTTGATAACTATCATCAAACATCAACATAGTAAATAAAATAAAATTTAAAAAAAAAATACAAAAATATAAAAATTTTTTTATTTTATTCCCAAAAAGAAAATACAAAATCAAAAAAATCAGAAAATGTTTCAAAAAATATTCTTCTCGACATGTCTCTTGGATCGATAACATTTACGTACCTAGAAATGTTGATTAATATCGACACGGGCATGTAAATGAAGTTCGAACAGGAGTTTCAAATGCTTTCAAAACATGTCATTTCTAATTTTTCTTAATGGCTTATGTGCAAATATCAGTACGTAACCCGGACTTCAAATAAAGGAAAGTTATCTATAAAGATAACTTATCCTAACAACGAGAAATTTCACTTTTCTCGGTCTTGAGCTGTTCTTACAAGACATTCAAAGTTTTAAGCTCAAGAAAAAGGATAGTGTACGCATAAGTGCGCTTACCCTTAGAGTTGGAAGAGAAGTCTTCTAACATGATGTTTTTCAAAAAGTTTGAACACATTGTTATCACAAGAATTCACACTGACAATTCATAATCTTTCAAAATGTGTGGTTTTTCAAGCACTCCATCTTTTAAGGGGGAGTTTTTCGAAAAACAAAGTTTAATGAGTTTGGATACATCATATCACGACCATTCTTTTTGTATTCAAACCATTCCCAAAAAGTCTCTTAATAACAACAAGATAATAATGACAATTCAATAGAATGATAGTTATAAGATGACTAAGTGTTCAACCTCAATTTTATATCGATTTTACAACTTGGTATCATTTTTTGGTGTCAAACATATGTAAAATTGAGGGGGAGCAAAATGACACAGTTCCAAATAATTCATGCTAAGCTTCAACGTTTTTCCCCATGGCCTTTCAAGACAAATTTTAATCACACAGTATTTCAAAATCGAAGTGACTTAGAATTCAAAATAAGGGGAGAAATGTAATTAAAATGCGATCTAAAAATCAAAGTGCAATTCAGAAAAGGTTTTATGAGGTTAAGATCTCATACCCGTAACATCTTATTTCACGACGATTCTGAAGACATAAGTATGAAGGTTAGGTATTTGTCCTATGATCCAACCAGAACCGGAGGGATCTACCAAAGGACACTCCATAGTTAGAAATAGCAGTCCTTAGGTATGATTGGAGATGAATGTGTATAAGGGAAGAATGCTGACTAAGATTGAGCTAACACTGGAACAATCACAACAAGGTGTTAGTAATGACGTCTTGGTAAGCATTGAAGGGGTTGAAGAATTAAAAAGAAATGTATGGATAAAGGGTGAAAAGAATGAAGCCCTCCACACAACTTAGGCAGAAACCGGGTCGATACATATGCTGTCAGAATCACAATGTTGATTGCTGACATTGAAGACGACATCATGGACCCAGTGATGCAATGCACAACCCTTTCCCAGCCATTCGGGTTTCTCTCAAAAGAAACTTGTCTCAGTTGTCACGGAGATACACACGACTTCTATTGACTTTCTCACTACGAGTTAGTTAATATTGAATAGGTGGCAGTCTGCTCCAGCCTCCGATTACTAAAACCAAAACGCACTAATCGAGTCTAGAGCCAAGAGATCCATAAATAAATCTCATTAGGACACATTTAATGACAAACACTTGTTGATCATCATTAAGTTCACAAGCTGTTAACAAGAGTCCTACGCATTATCCTTGTGGATAACTGCCAAGAGACATTCCGAGTGATACTTATGTACTCACAATGAAGATGGAAATCCTGCTTGAGCCAGCATCAAACAAGCTCTTGGTAGGTGACTTGCGAGATTCTATATGAATCAAACTTGTGTCAACTGGAAAGAAACGATGGTGCGATTCAATGTGAATCAAACTTGTTCCAGGAAATGAATTGACGGCTTAATCAGAAAAGATAAGTACTAATCTGAATCACTCTTACCGTGTTTCTGCTTTGAGACGTTCCAGCAATGAGAACCAAGCAAGCATGGTAAATCTAATACAGTCTGGTTAGAAGTACCCTGAACCTTTTGAGCTGGAAACCTATCAAGAGATTCTTTGAAACTACCTAATCACAGGTACAGTATATATACTGTAAAAACGGTCCTACGGAACGTAGGTTAATTAACCAAATCCGGACAATGACAAAGCCATATTCGTTCAACAACCTTTATCACTAACAGTTTTAATTTCAGGATCATAAAGAGGAGATGGTGATAGCCTCATTCCAAGGCCTGGATTCGCATTAATACCACATGCTCAATGCTCAACTAAAAGGACATACTATAAGCATCAAGATTTAAGAACATGAAAGCTCAAGAATTAAAGACCAAACTTCCGCACACAAAAACTACTGATAAACAAGATCGTTCTTCAAAGATATCAAGTCTATCAAGGAGATTGTTAGCAAAGCATCAAGATGAAGCAAAGTATATGAGCAGTTGGCAAGACACAAGATCGCAAAAAAGTTGCAAAGAGGATCAAGACAGCAAAGGAAAAGATTTAAAGATCTCGACAAAAAGACAAAGTACAAAAGACAATGACAAAGGCTAAAGATCAAAGACCACAGCATGAAGGAACAATCCTACAGACGTACACAGAGTACAAAGCTCACGAAGAGCTTAACGACAACAGCAATCTCATTGATCTCACGAAGGAGTGTCACAATGAACTCACTTCGGGGGAGATTGTTAGCCTCAAAATATATTGAGTCGAACAATGGAAGTTCGTTCATTATATTAGGTCTCGGTCACTTAATTAATTATACATTGTAATAGGCTACACGGGTAAACGGGCTCTTAAATGTAATCTAACCGGTCACGTGTATCGGGCGAAAGCCCAAGTAATCTCGAGCCCGACCCATAGAAAGCCCATAGGCGTGCAAGCCTCATGGTCTAGTATAAATACCCCTCTCCAAGGATGGAGAGGGTGTTGATGCTTGTTGATGCTTGTTGGTTCTTGTTAATTCTCACATTGTAATTTTGCAAGTAATCATCCATCTTTTTCTTATCTCTACTTTCTCTCTCTAACTTCTCTCTAAATTTCTTCTAACTCTTCTCATCTTAATTTTCTTGTTTCATAATGAAGTGAAAGTGATTAAGGGTAACATACACACCCTATGAAGCTGCTAAGCCTAAATCCAAGGATGAACCTGATGATGCTGTTAATGTTCATTTATACAGATCAATGATAGGTTTACTTATGTATTTAACAGCTTCAAGGCCAGATATTATGTTTGCAGTGACTGCTTGTTCTAGACACCAGGTCACACCTTTGACTTCCAATTTGAATGCAGTAAAGAAGATTTTTAAGTATCTCAAAGGCCAACCAAAACTTGGTTTATGGTACCCAAGAGATTCTCCTTTTGTGTTGGAAGCTTACAGTGATAGTGATTATGCTGGTTCCAATGGTGATAGGAAATCCACAACTGGTGGATGCCAATTTCTGGGTAGAAGATTGATATCATGGCAGTGCAAAAAGCAAACAGTAGTGGCAACTTCTTCCACTAAAGCAGAATATGTTGCTGCTGCTCACTGTTGTGGTCAGGTACTTTGGATTCAAAATCAATTGCTAAGAGTATGGTTCAACTTTATGAACAACTAAAATCTTTATTTGAAAAACAAGTACCATATCATTGTTAAAAATCCAGTTTTTCACCAAGAACAAAGCACATAGAGATTATCAAATTTTAATTCGAGATGTAAATGAGAAAAATCTTATTCAGGTGCTTAAAATTCACATAGATGATAATGTGGCTGACTTATTGACCAAAGCATTTGATGGACCCAGATTTCATTATTTAGTGGTTCACATTGGGATGCTAAATCCATAAATCCTCTGTTTAAGGGGAGGATTTGGATTCAAGGGGAGGACTGTTATTGTACTTTGCTTCAAATAGTTAATTTTTTAGCCTTATTTTTTTACAAATATTAGTCTAGCAGTTTTAATTCTTGTAGTTCAATCTTTTATTTTTTTTCCATGTATATGGTATGTGTGGTTTTTGGTCTCATCTTTTGCAGGGCCTTGATTTCTGATGTGGTCATACCATGGAGTGTTTTGTGGCTCTATTTTGATGCGCACAATTCCTTCTGGTTGGATTTGTGTCATCTCTGGTGTTGCAAGAGTTTCTACTAGTGGGCATACTGGTTTCTACTGGCTGAACATTTCTACTGGTTGTCTTTCTGGTTTCTGCTGGTAGAGTTGTTCCTGCTGGTTTTGTTAAATTTTCGTTAGGGTTGACTTTTCTTTAATTGAGTAACTTAAAGTGAGTTTTATTATATTTCAATAGTAAAGCTGAGTTTAGTGGGCATTTAATTGATCAAAGGGTTCTCTATTTAAAGGGATAATCACTGTTGCCTCATTTTTACAATTACATTTGAGATCAAACCCTAATTTTACAGCCTCTTTCTCATTCCCATCACGCCTTCAAAATTGTGATTCCCAACTACCCACCAGTAGAAACTCTACCTAGCAATCTAACACCACATTAAACACACAATCCTATTCAAGCTACCAACGCATCAATGGCTGCCCTAAAATATCATGATGAGCACAACCGGATTAGATTTTTGGAGAAACCCAAAGGGAGTACCGACTATCATCAGGTTATTGATTTCTTACTTGGTTCCCACATTAAGTATGGCTATAGTAACTGACCACGACCATCCAAGAACCCTTATAACCCAATTCTGTCCACGCCTCACTCCGATCATCTGAGTTAGGTCCACCAGCTATTGTGGCCACCATTGATGGGACTCCTTACACAATCACTGAATCACTAGTGAGGAGTCAATTGCAGTTACAAGATGAGGGGGAATTGTGGATATGCCTATACCTGACATATTATTAGGCATGGATAATCTAGGTTACCAACAGAGGGAAAGTTGACCTTCATAAGAAAAAATACTCACCTCAGTGAGGTTCCTGAGACATACTCTCTTACATTGTCTTTAGTAACTTAAGTCTGGGAGTTAGGATCCATTTGGAAGTCCTTTCTGGCCATTGCTTTAATCTGTTGGTGTTGAGGAAAGACGTATAAATTAGGTCCGCTAAAATCTTTACTGGGATGGTAAATAACATTAATAATTTCTAAGAAATTTATTGATGTTTCCTAGGTTCTACAAATGATATTGGACATCAGAAACTATGCATACCAAACCATACCATGCAGTTAGACTGACCAGCAAGATGTTTGTAAATATGAAACTGAATTTTCATGGAGACCATATGCCATTGGTGGCTGCAATGCTTCTTCCTC
The DNA here is from genome assembly GCA_026074375.1 of Tanacetum coccineum. NCBI lineage: Eukaryota > Viridiplantae > Streptophyta > Magnoliopsida > Asterales > Asteraceae > Tanacetum > Tanacetum coccineum. The sequence continues at coordinate 33,653 of BQNB010042489.1, forward strand.
CTCAAGCTGCCATTGCAGCTGGAACATCAGGGGAGGTAGCACCACCCAACCCTCAGACTGACCATGAAACTGTTACCGAACCTGTGCATCCAATTGCTTCGCCTCGTGATCATGGATCATCATCACCAAGACCAACCCCAACTGCTCCACTGAGTGAGCCAGTTTCAACACCACCCTGGCCAATACCAACTTCTCCTAGTGCTCAAGTAAATCAGTCGGGTCCATCTTCTGACCCTCATGTTGAGTCCTCTTCAAAGGAGAATGCTTCCAATCCTGTCCCTAGGTCCACTGCAACTCCACCTGAAGGTACAACCTCAGGAGGTGCTGAGGACCTTCTTACTCTAACAGCTTTGTGTACTTTAGTGTCTGAACAGGGGAAGAGAATTGGATGTTTGGAATCCGAGCTTCAAGCTTACAAGCTATTGTTTAAGGATGTGATGGGGAAGCTGGTAAAGCAAGTGAAGTTTTTGGAGTCAAAACTCAAAGCAAAGGGAAGGAATGTGATTTTAAGTAAATCTGACAACGAGGAAGATAAGGACAAGATGTGATCTTTGATCATGCTAGAAGCTAAGGCAGCTGCTTTTAGCTGCTGACAACTATCTTCTGTACTTGCAGATGCCACTCAAGAAATGAATTTCCTCCTAGCTTCCCTCCATTCCCACTGATGCATTTTGTTCATGGGAGAAATGCTGTTCCTGCTGGTAATGCTTATGATTTCTCTGCTGACCCCTCTAACAAGGGTAAATCTCCAATGGTAGAGGAAGATCCTCCAATCAAAGAAAGGTCATTTAGACAGATAGAGGAGGACAGGTTGGGAGCAGAGGCTGCAAGGAAACTTTATGAAGAGGAAAAAGCTGAATTGGCTAGAGAACAAAAGGAAATGAAGAAGAAAAGGTAAGAGGATGTGATCAATTCTGCCAAGTATTACAATGATGATGATTGGTCAGACATCATGGGACAAGTTCATGCTAATACAGGACTTACCGCTAATCTACTTGGTCCGGATGTAAATGAGGACAACTTTGCAACCAAGATGGCAGCTATAATTGCTGAAAGGAGAAGAACGTTTGCTGCTCAAAGGTTCCAAGATAAAATCAATAAGCCAATGACTTTTGCACAACAAAAGCACTTTATGCGCACCTTTGTCAAAAATTAGAGTTCTGCAATTTATTCTACAGGATGGACTTTGAAGTATGTGAAGACATTCACTGATGATCAACTCAAAGCTGAGTTTGATAAGATTAGGAATGCTGTTGCTGATCTTCAAGCACAGAATCTAAGGAGGTCACTTAAAAGACCAGGTGCTGATGTGGAACAACCTGGATCTAAGAAGTCAAAATCCTCTGCAGCTCCACAGACTCCTGTTCATGCTGCTACATCTGCTGGTGTTACACCTGATGTACACGAATCACCTTTTGTTGATACTCCTCCACACTCACCCAAGGCTTCATCACACCCTGATGTTCCACCTGCTACATCTGTTGATCCAACTGTTGCTCCTACACCACCTTGTGCTACACCTGTTTCTAGGTCATCTGGACCTAGGACAAGAAGTCAATCCTTTGATGCTGATATCAAGACATATAGCACCAGGAGGAAGTCTTTAGCACCAAGGAAGATGCCCTCTTCTGAAGTGGATTTGCATGCTCCTGATACATCCTTCATTACCGTGCTTTCTGATGATGTCTCTGATGCTTCTGATGATGATACCGACCCTCTGTTTTGGCATATATTTGCTGCATGGGAGGTTATTCCTACTGGCTTGGGTGATGTCAATGCTTTATACTTCACTAATAAAACTTCCAAATACTTTACTCATCTTAGAGAGATTCTGCACTTGATTGATAGACAGGATCTATCCAAGTTATATGGAATGGTTGTTAAGCATTATGAAGTCAACCCTCTTGCTGGTAATGGATTGATTTTGTGGGGAGATCTTCATGTTTTGTTTGAATCTACTACTGGTGGTTCAAGTGTTGAAGTTTGGGATGATCAACAGGAGTGGGTTATCCACAGCTGGAAATTGTTTCCATTTTCTGGTTTCATGTCTAGGAAACTTTTACTGGCAAAGCATCTTATACAATGATTACATATTATACCATATCCTCTCTCTGCTTCTCTCATGAAGAAGATGCTCAAGCATAAGTTGGAAGTGGAGATTAATGGTATAGGGAATGACATGACATATGTTGTGCAACTGATTCAATTCATCAAGAATCAACTGGCTTCTTGTGTTCCTTCTGCATAAGTCTGGTACAATGGTACTATCTTATATATACTTTGTTTCTTTTGGTATGTATAGTTTTTCTTGTTGCAGGTGTGTTTGGATGGTTTTTGAGGTTTTTGGATGGCAACACATTGTTCTGAGCTTAAATCCTTTTTGGCTCAAAATCTGTTTTCATGTGATAAAATATTTTGGTGCAAAATGGTTTTATGGCACCGTGTTTTCAAAGTTTCTCTTTTGAGGTGCAACATCATGTTCTCAATTGCCAGGCCTTTAAGGCTAGAATTAATTGAATTTTGGTTCTCAATTACCAGGCCTATCAGGCTAGAATTAATTGAGATATGGTTTCAATTCCCAGGTCTTTTGACCAGAATGAATTGATATAGCTTTAATGGTTTGCTTCAAATCATAGGGTCACTCAACTGACTGATGTTTCAAGTACCAATAAGTTGAGATGGTTTGCAATCCACCATGGGAGTAACCCTTTCTGGGTCCCAAGGATTGTCTAGCCCACAAGCAAACGGCTATGTGGTAAAGGCTTATAAAATCCATTTATGGCTGTGATGATTTGCCAAAAATCATTAGGGTGTTCCAATTCACCAATGATTCATGTTTTAAGAATTGGACTGGTTATTAATTCACCAGGGTGATGTCATGATTCCACCAAAGAGTTAGCTAGCCCAAGAGTTAATGGCTACTTGGTAAAGGCTACATCAAATCCATTAATTTTCTATGATTCACCTCTCCCCGGAGTTAACATACCATGGGATGTGATGAGAATAGTATGTAACCCTGAATTTCTGGTTTTCATGTTGCTGATTCAGAGTTTATAAAGGTTGCTGCTTTTGGTGTTCATGCTGTCACTTTCCTTATGTTGCTGCAAAGACCTTCACCTGCTATAGTCAGATTTCTGATTCAAGAAGTATGGAGTTGGTTTCAAGATGTTGCTGTTCAATCCTCTAGAGTTTTCAAAAAAAAGATCTATCTAGAAACTTGAAGTTAACTGTGTCAAATTCAAGTTTAGGGTTATTAATATATTTTACCGGGGAATCGTCCCTTTTACCCAAAAAAAAAAAAAAATCAAGTTTAGGGGAGGATTGTTAGGAATATTGTAATAGATAGTTACTACTAGTAGGTATGTAGTTCTTACTGGTAGAGTAAAAGTTC